>PVJS01009376.1:0-31009 GCA_004027185.1 Glis glis
AAAAAAAAAAAAAAAAAAAAAAAAAAAAAAGATTTGGAGCTGTGTACTGCAGTGATGGGGTCAAACCTCATCTTGATTCACACGCAAGGATCAAACTGAGAACCATCTCATGGTCAGAGTGTAAACCCTCCTCTGCTCCCCACCCCTTCTGAGTGGCTTTGATTTATTTAGTTCCGGCATTGCTAATCCTCATTTAATAATCCAGCTGGGCTTGGTGGTGCACACCTGTAATCCCCATACTTAAGAGGCTGAGACAAGAGGATCCCAGGTTCCGGGACAGCCTCAGCAACTTAGCAAGACTCTCAGCAACCTAGTGAGACCCTGTTTCAAAACAAAAAATAAAAAGGGCCAGGGTTGTAGCTTGGAGATAGAATGCATGTGAGCACACACACACACACACACACACACACACACACACACACACACACACAATACTACTCCCTGTAGCTCATTCATTCACTTATTACTATTGCTCTCTCTTCTCTCCCCACACACCGACGGAGTTCCAGTCAAGTCCTCAGATTCCACTGTGAGCTTCTCCCCACCGAGGGAGCTCCCTGTTGTAGGAGCTTTTCTTTACTTTCATTTCAGAGGCGGTGACATCCTCCATATCTCATTCACTGATGGGAGATGACTCTGAAGTGGAGATGTAATTTGATAGCTCATAATTGACAATGCTTTATTTTATGTTTTTCATTCTCCGCCACGGAACCACCTGTGCAGCATTCATTGTCTCTGTAGGAGAAGGATTTTCTTTAACAGAGAAATGTGTTCAACAGTGTAAGGTAGCTGTGTTGCAAAGCATACGCAGAGAAGGAGGATGAAAAGGAATCAGGAGGAAGTGGGGTTCTCGGGACAAGGACTTAGATAATAAAGCATCTTTTGTAAGCCTGAGATAGGATGAGAATGGGGGTTGTAAAATCTTAGAGGATATGGAAAGTGTTAATATGAATTTTTTTCACCACATCTAAGAAATTGGGAGATCTGATTCAAGGATCACTAAAAGGAGGCAGGCAGTAAACACATGAGATTTATAATGAGAGGTAGTGGAACTCAAATACTATTCGTGTGCAAGGAAATATATTTACCCATGATGACAGCTGCATTCAAAGTTATTGGGGGGCTGGGCATGGTGGCACATGTCTTTAATCCCAGTACTTGGGAGGCTACGACAGGAGGATCACAGGTTCGAGGACAGCCTCAGCAACATAGCGAGACTCTCAGCAACCGAGCCAGATTCTGTTTCCAAACAAAGAATAAAAAGGGGCTGGGGATATAGCTCAGAGGTAGAATGCCCCTGGGTTCAATCCCCAGCACCACGAAAACAAAAACAAAGTTATTGGAGGAGAAGAGGGATGTTTGAGCTGAATTGTTAACCTCATATGGCTGACCTCACTGGAGACTGTCACAGCCTTCGACGCAATTTCTTGGGGGTCACTTGGGGATATGAAATACTGATTGATCATCGTGTTTGTGAATTTCTAGTTCATTATTCTTGCTATTAATGAACTTACTATTTTGTAAAAATGTTTCATGGGCTTATTCTAAGAGATCAAAAAATTTGAGTTTTTTAGTCAGGGTTCTTAGATGTTATAATCCCTTAATTCTTTCACAGTAGAAGTGAGTTTTCATTTTCTGTACATTTACACAGCACCTTGGTTTTGCAAAATAACCTTGGGTCACAGTTTCTTGAACTCGGAGTTTCGTAGACATTGGTCACTAACTTCTGTCCTTAAGTTTTCTATGGAGATTATAAAGGCAGCCTCTATATTTTTATCTTCATGCTTGCTTTTTCTCTTCTTTGTGCTTCAAAGCACAAAGAATATGTTTTTAAACTCAGAGTTCAATAACTTAACTATTGTTTCAATAATTCTCTCATCATTATTGATTTTTCCTGGATCATTCCTGGACACATACTATGTCCTTTTAGTATGTAGATTATTTTTCTTTATTTCAGGGAAAATCTCTTCTATCATAACCTTTAATATATTTTCTGTCCCATTATTGAATTTTCTATTTCTATAACAATAATACGTCTTGTGTTAGACCACTGGGGTTTTTCCTATTTTTTGCACCTATTATCTTTTTTTCGTATTTTTTATTGGTGCATTGTAATCATACATCGTGATGAAGTTCAGGGCATACATGCACACAGCGCTCGTTGAGCCTCACCCAGCGCCCGCCCCACTGCCTCTTCCTCCCCACTTTCCTGGGCTCTTAGTCTCTGTTCCCTTCCATGGCCGCCATGATTAGATTCTCCTCATGTATTCGTAATTGTTTTCAGCTGTGTCTATTATCCTCCATGCTCCATGATGGGTTGTTTTGGGTTTTGGCTCTTTGCAATCTCGATTTTTATCTCCTCCTGTTGTTTTTGTCTTTTGTTTGTAGTCTTGTTGATTTCACTGTCTATGGATGCCTATGGGAAGAGTACTGCATGAAGTACTCTCAGAAGATTTTCTTCCTGGCTTGGTTTTTTAACAGTTTGGAGCATTTCTGTCTTTCTTCTCTTGTTTTCTCTCCCCCACACTCTCTCACTTGGCTGTGGCATGCTCTTTTAATACCATGCTATTTCTTCTTATCTTCCATGCTCAGTGTGGACAACTATATACAGACTTCCCATTTGTTCTGATAATGTGGACAGATCCTCCTGGACACCTGGCTCACCCTGTCAGTCATTTCTTTGTCTTCTTCTCCTGAGCTACTTTCTATGGTGAGGTCTACCCTTTTCTCCCCCTTTTCCCCCATGGCATGTGCCACCATGCCCAACTGAACTCTCCTCATTTCTAAAAAAAAAAACAGTCTGGAGGGCTGAGTGTGGTGGTGTATGCCTGTAATCCCAGTACTTGGGAGGCTGAGACAGGAGGATCACAGATTCAAAGCCAGCCTCAGCAACTTAGTGAGGCCCTCAACAACTTAGCAAGATCCTGTTTCAAAGTAAAAAAAAATGAAATAGGGCTGGGGTTATAGCTTAGAGGTAAAATATTCCTGGGTTCAATCCCCAATGCCACAAAAACAAACAAATAGACAACCAGTCTGGGGGCCTGGGAGAGATGTTGTAGAGTTCTGCATGGTTGTATGAAGAACCTGGGGACTTTGCTTTCTTCTGAGGCTTTTTCAGACATCCTGGATTGGGGCTCATTGCGCTCGGTTGCAGCCAGTTTCTCTTCTTGCTGAGGGGAGGGAGGACTTGGGGGAGGGAAGTGGAGACAGGAAAAAGGAGGCTTGAGGAAGGAAACAGTTCACATAATGTTATGTCCATGTATCAAGGTATCACTCCAATCTCACTAAATCTATGCGAGGGGATGGGGGATTTGGAGGGAAATACATCAAGTGATGTGTGCATGTGTGTTCATGTCATTTTGAACCTTACATTGATGTATCATTACAATGTACCAATACAACTTTAAAGGAAAAGAAGGATCCAACTCTACTGACATCCTGCTTTCAGACTTGAAGCCTCCGGAATGGAGACAATAAATTTTTATTGCTTAAACCACCTGGCCCGCAGAGCTTTATGGTATCCCTAGCAAACTAACAGGCATAGCTTCCGGTTTTCCCTCTCCTGCT
The DNA here is from genome assembly GCA_004027185.1 of Glis glis. Lineage (NCBI taxonomy): Eukaryota > Metazoa > Chordata > Mammalia > Rodentia > Gliridae > Glis > Glis glis. Next base: position 3,568 of record PVJS01009376.1, read on the forward strand.
GACTCCTACGTCATTGTCTGCTTCCCCCCTCTTTCCACCTCACCGATCCGCTCTGATATTCCTTCTAAAGTCTGTCTCTTTCTTCCTACAGTTAAGTGTGAATGTCATTGAGACTGAAGTTGAAAGTTGGGAGGGAATTCTAATGTTGAAGGGTCCGGTTGGTTGTGACTGAAGTGAGAGATAATTTCATTTAATTTATAAAAAGTCTTGGTTTAAATTTTGTTACGGTTTGAATACAGAATGTCTCCTGGAAAAGCTCATATATGGGCAATGAAAAATGTTCAGAGATAAAATCACTGAGTCAGGGTTCTAATCTCATTAGTGGATAAATCCATTGATAGGTTAAAAATCTGAATGGATTTACTGGGAGGTAAAGTAGTCAGGAAGGGTGTGGCTGTAGGAGTAGGTGGGTCACTGGGTCATGACCTTGAGGTCTATCTCTGTTTCTCCAGTCCTTCCCTCTCAATCTCTCTCTCCCCCTCTCTCCCTCCCTCCCTCTCTCTCTCCCTCTCTCTCTCTCTCTCTGTTTCCAGTAGCTGTGAGCTGCTTTTCTCCACCACACCCTGCCACCCACCATGATGTTTCTGCCTTGGAGCTGGCCTACCTTGGACTGAACCTCTGAAACTGTGAGCCCAAATAAACATTTCCTCCTCTAAGCTGTTCTTGCCAGGTATTTTGGTCTATAGCAATGAAAAAAGCTAACAGGCTAACTAAAACAAATATCACTTTCCTCCAAGCAACCACTTGACAGTATTTATTCATGTGAGAAAACGAAGATGCTTTCTAGGAATCTTACGTTTGGTGATAACATCAGAGAGCATGAGAATATAAAGTATAATACTTGCGCTTATGACTAAAAACTCCAATCCTCAGAAACTAGACTATTGATAGACCAAGTCGTGCTGTTGAAAGAGCAGGATAGTAAAATTTAATCAGTTAGTATGAAATTCAAAGGCTTTAAAAGGTGTCTTAAAAATTCCCCTTCAGTTCATAAATCTTGCAGCAATCTAATGTTTCCTTTGGATTCCCTGAAAAGCCAACCCTAAGGTGAGGGTTCTGGTTTCATGTTTTATTTGAGAGGTGATCCTAGGAAGCTGAAGTGAGGGAACAGGGAAGTAGACAGGGAAGGTCAGAAAGTAAACAAAGATTTATTAATGGGTGGCTTCCAATGTGCACCACTGGGGCTCAGCCTCAAGGAGTAGCTGGAGAGATTATGCAGTGCACATCCTTAGAGTCTTTCCATGGAAGGGGAAGGGAGTTGGAATACTTATCCACCAGTCTCCATCCGGCTTTGGTTGGGGGCCACTTGGGGCCACTGACTTGGGGGGCCACTCGGGGCCACTGACTTGCTGGTACTCTGGCTGCTCCATGCTAAGGGCTGGGGAATTCCTGCAGACACAAATAGAGATGGTCGCCTGTGTGCGTGGCAACTGTCTGCCGGTGCCTCAGCTTTGGGAAGAGAAGGCTTGGTGAGGCGTAGGGAGGGGAGACACCAACAGCGTTTGTGACGGGTAGAACCCATAGTAAAATGATGCCAGACATTTGGACTGTTGAGGTAACTTGGATCCACATTAAATGATCCCCAATGAATTTATGCCACGTGAGTCTTGGGGGAGTCACCTGGTTCTTCCATCTTCCATGTCACCACCTTGTCACCACCATCATCTTCCACTTGGATTGCCATCCCTGCCTTCTGTCTTGATCACCTTCGATCATTTCTCCATGCCAGAGGGAGCTTTCTCAAATAGAAATGAAAGCATGGACAGTCCCTTCTAAAAATCTCCCAAAGACTCCTTGAGATCACCCTCCCTTTCTTTTGGTACTGGCAATTGAACCTAGGGGCATTCTATCTCCGAGCTAAACCCCCAGTTCTATTTTATTTTTAGTTTGAAACAGGGTCTCGCTAGGTGGATGAGAGTCTCACTACTTGTTGAAGCTGCTGTCGAACCTGTGATCCTCCTGTCTCAGCCTCCCAAATACTGGGATCACAGACCAGCTTACTTCTGGATTTTTATGCGCACAATCCCTCCTCTGCCTTTTCCATCTACCTCAATCCCATTTTCCTGGCCCACATATACTAACTCTTCAGGTCTGAACCTAATGATCTCTTCAGAAAACTTTTCCGTAGCTTAGGTTAACTCCCCAGCCTTCTGGGTTCCACAGCACCCTGCAAATTCTCTATCATAATCTCACAATACTTGGAGTTATCTGTTTCATGTGTGCCGCCCATTAGAATGTGTCATTTTTGTTGGCTTTCTATCTCTGATGACACATGGCAGGTTCTTGTTGTATACTTGTTGAATGAATACACACTGTTCAACACACGTTTTCATTCTGTGCTTCTCTATGCCCTTAGGAACTATCCAGGAAGAAGTGAATCTCAAAAAAAATCAACACACTACTTGTGGCAATTTTCTGTCTGATACTGGTCCCTGTTTTTTTTTAATGAATGGGAAATTCTTAGCAAATAAAGATAGGACTTAAAGTCCAATTGGTTTGATGTCTATAAAAAGCAGGGTCTCATGAAGTTGCTGAGGGTCTCACTAAGTTGCTAGTGCTGTCCTCAAACCTGTGATCCTCCTGTCTCAGCCTCCCAAGTACTGGGATTACAGGTGTGTGCCACCACACCTGGCTATAATTAATACAACATTTTATGTGTGTATTTAGTCATATGAGAAAATATAAATTTACAGATAGTCAATGACCATAAAGTTTTGGGATATTGTTTCAAAGTAAAATTTATTTAATATGTTAAAATAATGTATATATTATTATAGTACTGCTCTCTTGATAAGCCATGATAACGTTTTAATAACCAAGTTAGAATTATAAAAAATCAAAGATATTATGATATGTTGAATCACTTTCTCCAAGTTTGGTCTGAGTCACTCTTAAAAGACCTGACAATATCTTCTTTTATTGCACTTGCCCTGACTGACTTGATACTGTTAATTGTAAAGCTGGATAATATTGGTAGTCAAGGGGTTGAACAGTAAAATATCTGAGATGATAAAGCCAGATGGTGTTTTGCGGTCAGTATAGAAAGTGTTATAGTTTACCTAAGTGTCCCCAATAGATCCCTGTGTTGAAGGCTTGGTCCCCAGGTTGGTGCTATGGGGAGATGGTGAAACCTTTGGACTATGGGGCCCAGCTTGGGGGGTCCTTAGGCCATTGTGGGCATGCCCTCCCAAGGGATAGCGAGACTCTATGTGTTCCCTTTTGATCCCTGGCTCATGATATGAGCAATTTTGCTCTGCCACATGGTCCCGCCATAATGTGTTACCTCAACCGAGGCCTAGAGCAAATGTCCACCCCCCATCCTCCCTTGAGCTTGGGCTGAAAACTCCAAACCATGAGCCAAGGTGACCCCTTTCTCTTTATATGTCAATTATCTCAGGTGTTTTGTTACAGTAATGGTAAGCTGACCAACAGGGAAAGAAACGTGTTTCTGCTTAAGGCAGAGATCTGTTTTCAATTTGGGCCTAATATGAAAGACACTCTATCCCCAAAGAGTAGAATGTTAAATATTCTTCCACTGATGCCAAATAGGTGAAATACGGAGGCTTCCTGTAAGAGGAATATGGAAATGGAAAAATAGACTAAAAGAACTATTCCCAAGGCAATGAGTCACCAGCAGCTAAATTTAGTAGATCATGCTAGAAGATCAACTCATTAAAATTTTTATCTTTCTCTTCATTACAGATTTTATCTTTGTGTGATTTTGTTTTCATCAAGATGCTGAGAATTCTCCTCTGATCATATTAAAGCAACCTAGCTATGAGGAATGTCCCATCACAGAATGATATGGAGAAGAAGTTCATTCAAGTTTGTATGATGTGAGAAAATGGTGTATCCAGACCGGACCACAGCCACGAAGATTCACGTGGTCATGCCTAGCTAATGATTTTTGTAATTCCTAGGAACGGAGCCATGGAACTTGAACTTGGACTTAGTCATGGCAAAATATGTGGTGCAAAGGCAGAGTCATCATTAGCTGCAGTCAGCACCCCTGGGTCTCTTCCTAGTGGTACCCCAGTTTGCATTCAATAAGCCACGACTATCCCACACAACCCACTTATCTGGGGAGTGGGAGGTTTAAGCCATTAGCATATCGCATTATCCTGGCCCTGCTACTGGCTTTTCACTTGCATGTGACCTAAGCGATTCCATCAGAGCAAACCCAGAACAAATTTGCTTCCTTGTGCACTGAGCATTATAAAAATTCTTTTGGGAGTGAAACATGCAGGAAGAATAACATATGATTCATCCATTTCATACATTTATTGAGAGGCTACTATGTACTGGGCTCCTTTCTAGTCTTAAGTATAGGATGGGAAATGAAATCAATAGTTAAAGGACACAGATAAGCCAGCAAATACAAGGTGGTAAATGCTATGATAGGTAAGTTTAGGCTAGTTGTGGGGAGATAACAAGAGAATATTACCTTGTTTAGGAGAAATGGGGGGTTTCCAGCAAGAAAGCATTTCCTCTAAGACTTAATAAATTAGCCCAAAAGTGTGTGTGTGTGAGCACACGTGTAAAGGTGATTCCGAACAGAGCAAACACGACGTGGGAAGGCTTGGAAATAGGAGTCGAAATGCTGAAAGAATGCAGTCTCACGCACAGATGAGACCAAGCAGGAGACGTAGAAAGAACTGGATCCTACATGGCCTCGCAGGCCAGGTTAAGGAGTTCAGAGAATTCTTCAGAGAAACGACGTTATCTCATTCTCCATACCCTTGATCAACAATGACAATTTGAAAGTCATGAACTAGACAAATTCAAGGCCAGGAAAGGAAGTCATCAAAAATAGAGACATGAAAGGAACAGGGCTGTCAGGGATTCACTAAACTGTTATTAAACAGGTTTTGACAGACAGGCAGAGACAGAGAATGAGCGCAGGAACTAAGAGGGAAAAGGTTTGGAGAGAAGTGTGGGCGAGCCAGACGGAGCCTCGGGGGGGAGGAAGGGAAGGAGTGCGGAGGGGGGATCTCTGGAGTGACTGTGACCTTGCTTTTGTGGGAGCGGCAGATTGTCCAAAGCGAGCCAGTTGCCATCACGAGCCAATTACACCAAGATGACTACATCCGATTTAGACTATGTTATTGAGATTTAAAAACAGTTTTTCTTTCCTAGCTCATTCTCTTCATTAACTAGATTTCTCTTTACAGTTCATATGCATACATATTACAAAGATCTAGAAGACAGCTAGGAGAGTGACTTTAGTTATATCATCTTTAAATAGCTATGGCATTTGCCTGTGTGCGTGCTTGTTTTTGTTCCCATTCTATGGGCAGTGACTGTAGTGGAAGGGGTAGAGACCTTATATTTATATGTAAGACCTTACATTCATATTCAATTCCTTGATTGAACCCTGGTTATCCCAGCTTACTAGCTGTTTAGTCTGGAGGTGGGGCGGATTATTTAATCTCCTTATGCCTCAATTTTCTCCTATCTTAAAAAAGTGACTATCTCATGTCAATTAGCTCTTGACGAGATAGTCATGTCACCTTCAAAACTCAGTGGCTTAAAATAACAAGCAGATTATGAGCTTATACTTCTGCCCAGCTCTGGTGTCTTGGGTGTGGCTCGCCGGTGTGTTTATGGCCACTGAGGGCTGGCTGGGGCGGGTTTGCTGATCTTGCCTGGGCTGCCTTACAAGTCTGGACTTCAGCTTCAGTGACTCATGGCTGATCCATCAGTCGCTCAGCCTCCGACGATTTAGCACGGGCTTGTTCGCATGGTGGCTAAATGGAAGCATCTCTTAGAGTCTGTGCTCAGAACTTGCAGAACACCACTTCTGTTGCATTCTATCCACCAGACCAAAGCCAATCATAATGCCAGCCCAGTTCTAAGAGGGTGGAGAAACAGACTTCCCTACTTGATGGGAAGAATTGTAGGGGCACGTTGCAAAGGGCATGGATATGGGGTTAGAGGGAAGAATAGTGGTAATATTTAGAATCTTCCACACTGTAACCATGTACTGTTGGGGGAATTTGATATCAACATACACGAAGGTGCCTAGAACAGTGTTTGGGGTACAGATAACTCAGTACCTGTCAATCTCTCCCTTCCTATTAACTCTACCAGCGAGACCAGACACAGTGTAGATCACCCGCTGCATATGGCAATAGGAGGAGGCGATGGAAACAGAGGAGATAAACTTTTAAATATGTGCCTCTGCATGACTTGTGCCTCTTTCAATAGGCAAGTGTTTTTAAAAGAGATTTTTCAAAAGAGCAAAATTACAGGCCTTGCTTTTAGAAAAAACGAGGCAATGTGGTCTCTCTGTGTCTCTTGCTCTTCTTTCTTTCTTCCCCCAAGAACACCCTCCGGATGAGAGGACCTCACCTTCCCTTCTCCCGGGGAACAATGCGTTATTTTCGTCCGCCTTTGATCACTGGTGATTCACTTTAAAGGCAGTGTTGCTGGCGGAGCGCAGGAAGCTGAGTTGCAATCAGAAAAATGACTATGTAAAAATGGCCTCCTCTGTTTTGCTGCCCTTGTTTCCTGGGAGTTTTTTTGAGTCGCTTCTTAATTCCTTCGCCTGCGGAGCACCGGCCAGGCTCCGAAGGGTCGGCTGGGTCCTGCTTCTCTGGCCGTCCTCACCAATGTTCTCTCTGAGTTGTGCCAGGAGTGAACTGGGAAGTATGTTCCTGGGTGATTTGCCAAGAAGAAGACATTTGATTTAAAGATGCCAAGCAGATAAAGCATGGTTTTTAACTTTAAAAGTAGGCACAAATGGCGCATTAAATTAAATCACCAGCCTGGTCATTGCACAAAATGTAGCTAAAACCTGAAAATTAGGTGTAGTTCTCAACTCAACTACCCAAATCCTATCTTAAAGAAACAAGTGAAAAAGCTATGTCTTTTTTTTTAAATAAACATTTGATTTGTGATACTTTTTGATGTATGGGAAAGTCTTGAAGATACTACAGCAGGTTCCTATTTATTTATCCACCATTTGCCCCTGTACTAACAGATTACAGTACCATGCAATCTATGTCATAACTATGAAGCCCACATTGATATATTCCTACTAAATGACATTCAAACATTATTTCTTTTTTTTTTTTGCAGTACTGGGGATCGAACCCAGGGGCGTTCTACCTCCGAGCTACACTCCCAGCCCTATTTTTTATTCTTTATTTGGAAACAGGGTCTTGCTAAGTTGCAGAGGGCCTCACTAAGTAGCCGAGGCTGGCTGCGAACCCAGATCCTCCTGTCTCCGCCTCCCAAGTACTGGGATTACAAGCATGTGCCACCACGCCCGGCTAAACATTATTTCAATTTCACGAGTTTTTCTGTGAGTGGCCCCTTTGTGTTCCATGATCTAATCTAGGGTATCACATTGTATATAATTACTATGTCTCCTTGGAATCTTCTATTCTGTGAAAGTTTTGCAGTCTTTCCTTGTTTATAATAATGTGGACAATATTTATTTATTTATTTATTTTGTGCTAGGAATTGAACCTAGGGGCATTCTACCTCTGAGCTACACCCCCAGCCCTTTCTTACTATTTTATTTTGAAACAGAGTCTAGATAAGTTGCTGAGGGTCCCACTAAGTTGCTGAGACTGGCCTCAAGCCTGTGATCCTCCTGTCTTAGTCTCCCAAGAACTGAGATTATAGGTGTGCGCCAGCATGCATGGCTTGGTGTGGACAGCATGGCTCAGTGAGGAGAGGTGGTGAGGCATTTTCTAGAATGCCTCTAGTTTGTGTTCGTTTGACAGTTTTCTCATGATTAGGCTGGGGTTATGGATTTGGGCAGTGACTACCACAGATCCCATCTTAGCATTCTTATCCCATCATCTCAGGGGTATATACTCATGGAAGCATTATGTACAACAGTGAGAAGTTGGACACAAATGCTCAACAGCAGGGTATTAGTTTAGCATATATTAGTGTATTCATTGAGCACATATTAGCATATTAGTTTAGCATATATTAGTGGTATCCATATATGGAGATATTTTCTAGCCATTATAAGTTATGATGTAGATTAATATTTATAGATATAATAAAGGCAGATTGCAAAGCAGGCTATGTGGTAAGGTTTCATTGAATAATTAAAAACATCTCTACATATATGAAGTCTGAAAACTGTGTAATGCTTCACCTCAACCCCATGAAAAAGATACTTTGAAGCTGGCCATGGTGGCGCATGCCTATAATCCCAGTACTTGGGAGGCTGAAGCAGGAGAACCACATGTTCGAGGCCAGAGCATAGTAACTTAGCAAGACTCGGTTTCAAAATAAAAAAATAAAAGAGGGCTGAGGGTGTAGCTCAGAAGTAGAATGTCCCTGGGTTCAATCCTTAGTACCAAAAAAAAAAAAACCCAAACATAATAACCAAATGACATATATGAAAATATTTTTCCTAGTGGGTAGATATAGATGTTAGCAAATATGAAGAATCGAGAGAAGTGAAAGGAGGAGCAGGTCATACGGGGGAAGAGATTCTGAAGAGGCACATCCTGCTCCTCCTTTAACTCTCTCTTGCGCGCAGATGAACTCCCTCCTCCAGAAATAACCTTCTGCGTGTTGGTTGCTGGGCTCACAGCCCAGAGGCCTCCTTCCTGCGGATGTCGGCGGGAGCTGATCTTGTCTGGAGACGGTGGATGGAAGTCAGTGCTCCAACAGGGGCTCCTGTGGATCGCCCCTCTGGGGTTCATTCTCGGTGCTAGGCTTCACACTGGACTACACTATCCTGAAGAACGGGGACAATATGCTGTCCACTCCAGTACTCAGGGCAGTGTGTGGCCCAGACTCGATGCTCAAAGTGAGTTTAATGAAATTAACAAGACAAGTCTTCCCCTTTCATCCTTCCTCTTCAAGGAGTTTGATGTGGCATAACTGCTTTATTTTCTTTTGTCAAAACGATTAAAACTGAACATGAAGGACTTTTCCCACCTCGGGCCTTTGCACTGGCTGCTGCTTCTGCCTCGAGCGCTCTTTCCTCTGATCTGCGTGTGTCTGCTCGCTCTTTTATTTCTCAGTTCAAACGCTCTCTCCTTAGGTAGGCCTTTTTGACCATCCTCTGAAAAGGCGTTTCCCAGTTACTTCCTATCTCAACTCCCTTCTGACTTCCTTCACAGTCCTTTTTATAATCTACAGATATTCTTTCTTTTTTCTTTCACTCATTCTCCCCTCTCCATGATTCCCAATCTCTTTGCCTCTCTGTGTTCATTTTCTGACCCTCTGACTTATCACCTCACAATGACAGAGACCTTATCTGTCTTTCCATCATTGTATTCCTTTTTTTTTTTTTGCGGTACCGGGGATTGAACGCAGGGGCGTTCTACCTCCGCGCTACGCCCCTGGCCCTATTTTTTATACTTGATTTTGAAACTGGGTCTCACGAAGTTGCGGAGGACCTCACTAAGGAGAGAGAGAAGGGAGAGAGAGAGCTGAGGCTGGCCGCGAACCCGGATCCTCCGGTCTCCGCCTTCCAAAGTACTGGGATTACAAGCGTGCGCCACCACGCCCGGCTCATCGTTGCATTCCTAACACCAGAGTAGCGCTCAATACATCTCTATTAAGAGAATTCAGTGAAAAGACACCTTACTCATTTCCTCAACTCAACTTTTCCTCTCCAACCTGTCCTCGATTGAACACTAACATCTGATCATCAAAGAGCTTGCTCAAAATGATTCAATGTCTTCCCATGACCTCTAGCTGTCAAATTTCATTTAAACTTCAAAGAACAAATTTTGAAACACATGTTTTGGGTTTCTCTTGGCTCATAAGTACTTCTATCTTACCAAATAAGGATAGTTTAAAAATGACAAGACCAGAGCTGGTGGTAGAGCTCTTGCCTAGCACAGAAGAGGCCCTAGGTTTTATCTCTAGCAACACACACACACACACACACACACACACACACACACACACACACCAAAAGTTCATGAGAAATTGGTTACAAGAATGAGTGACTAATATTAGTAGGAAAATATGAAGAGACAATCCTCAAAAAGCAATTTGACTCCATAAAAAACTTATTTTCCTCATTCTACCATGGATTAAGGAAAATTCTAGGTCTCCACTTAGTATTTGGGAATAGGTGACTAATGGAATAAAATATCTCCCCAAGATTCCTGGGTCCCTTTGTATTTCTGCCCCTGGCTACGTGTCAGCTTCAGTCCTTGATCCTTGCTTCCCCCATCTTTAGACCCCACCCAGAGTGAATTCTGCAGTTACTCCAGGTTCCTTGATCATGCCCCGCCTGCTCTGGACCTGCAGCCTTCGTCTATGTTTTTTCCTCGCCTGGAAAGCCTTTTGCTGGCACTTACCTAGATGATTTCTAAAAGTATTTTCTGCATCACTCGCTCTCCAGGGTCTACCCGATGCCTCTGGACACAGGTGGGTCTTCTTCCTCCCCAATTCTCTTGGTCCATGGGCATCCTTTATTTCTTCCTTGGCCAGGCTGGGTTGGGGTCGTTTACTTCTCATCCCCTGGTTAGACATACACTCACTGGGGGAAGAGACTGTGTCTTTTCCTTCAGGTAGTACTGTGCAGTGTGCTATGGCCTCAACGTCAACCCTGACCCCCCAAATTTGTGTTGAGACTTAATTTCCAATGCAGTAATATTAAAAGGTGGTCCTTCAGAGATGATTAGATCATGAGAGCTCCTCCCTCATGAATGGGATTAAGACTTTTCTAGAAGAGTCTTCACACAAAGTCTAGTCCTTCCCCCCCTTCCTTCTCCTACATCAGATGAGGACCCATCCCCTCCCAGGGATGCAGCAGTAGTGAAGCAGTTAGAAGGCAGACATCTTGGAAGCAGACAGACCAGGCCCTCACCAGACACTGAACCTGCTGGTGCCTTCAGCTTGCTCTTGCCAGCCTCGATTCTCAGGAACACATTTCTAGTGTTCATAAATCACAAGATATTTTCTTATAGCAGCAAAACTGGAAATTAGGAAAAAGCGTTGATAAGAAGTTTAGGTTGTTCGAATTTCTCTCTGCTGTCTTAGGTGGCTGAAGCAACAGACTGGATCTTGGGAGTACCTGCTGTTCCTGATGAAGTTGAAGGGAAGGGAAAGGAAGAAGTAGAATTGAAGTTGCCTTCTACATAGGCCCTCTGCTTTAGCCTTTGGGAGAAGAACTGAACTCTCTTCTCAGTGTCTCAGTTGACTAGTGAAGGAGACCAGATAGAAATTTGGGATGAATTCACAACTACTATTGACAGACATCCATTGGTCAGGAATATCCTCTTTTAATATATGTCTTATGAAATGTATTTCTTGATGAATCATTCATAACACACAGGAACTTCTCTGTGACAAGTCAGGCCACCATAAGCACCACTGTTTTCCACACTACCAGTTCTGCTCATTTTTGCAGAAAGTTTAAGGTTATGGTTTAAAGTTAATGGTGTTGTTTTCTCTCATTTTCTCTTTAAGTTCTATATGCCATTATGTATGTTTATATGACTTTCTTATTATTTTTAGAATTATCATGTGAATTAGCATGGAGTTCTCAACAATTCAGGTAACTTGTTTTCTCCTAGAAAACAAAAAAAAAGATTGTTTTCAAAATTGTTTTGAAAATTTTTTCAGGATTTCATAAAGAAGAAGCTATCTAATCTTACTTTGAACTTAAAAGTATTTCTCCAACTTTCATATGTTAGTTGTATCCTCCAAGTTGTTCTCTGCTCCTATTCCAGACTCCAGAAAGGATGTCATCTGTCCAATTTGTATGAAAATAGAGAATAATTCCCATCCAAACACCCTGTCTCTGGAAATAAGAAAAGCTCTGAGGGTCTCCAAAGTTGACTGAGGAAGGCTGGATTTTTGTAATGATTGAGAGTATTCCCAAGCCCACGAATATGAATATCCATCTTTTCTTTTCTTTTTTGTGGTACTGGGGATTGAACCCAGGGGCATTCTACCTCCGAGCTACACCCCCGGCCCTATTTTTTATTCTTTATTTTGAAACCTGGTCTCACGAAGTTGTAGAGGGCCTCACTAAGTAGCTGAGGCTGGCCGCGAACCCGGATCATCCAGTCTCAGCCTCCCAAGTACTGGGATTACAAGCGTGCGCCACCATGCTCGGCAATATCCATCTTTTCTATGGCACGAAAGAGTCAATCCTGTGAAAAAAGTGATGTAGTGAATGGATTAAGAGCCTTGGAATAAGCAAGTATGGACCAGAATCTGGTAACAGTCATCAGTGGAATTTCATTACAAAGACCTGGCAAGGGCCAATCAGATCTGGATGTGAAACTCATTTCTCCGAGCCTCAGTTTGTCATCTGCAGAAAGGGGGAGATAGGAATATTACCTCATTGCGTCGTCATGAGAGTTAAATATGATAATGTTGTCAAGTCATTCAGCCAAGTTTCTGGCACACAGTACAGACTTAAATGTTACTTCACTTTTCTCTCCACACCCACCAACCTCCTTTCCAGGAAAATGCAAAGCTGCTCTTCAGCCGAACTATAAAATAGGAGATGTTCATTTGGATATTGTTGATGCCCATCTACTCCCCTTTTGGCCCATTTGACATATTGAAATGAATGTTTGATAACCATCTCTTATGGTGTACACATACTTTTATTTACTTTAGCCAGAGTTTTGTCCTGACCAACTCTAACCAAAGCAAACTGGGAAAAAAACTTGTTGGTCCAAAACCATTAATATAAAACCATCCAGGTAACTTTCTGAGGGTATGTCAATTAGAAATTTTTGGTTTTAGTAACTAAAAGCTGAAAATAGTGGCTTGGATCAAATGAGGGTTTTTATTTTTCTCATAATAAGGCCAGTGATGATTTGTTCACCTCTGTGATATCAAAATCCGGGTTCCTTTTACCTTTCTGCCTTGCCTTCCTTGGCAACTGTTTCTTTGTGGTCATGTGATGGCTGACCTACCTTCACCTTCAGGTAGAAATAAGGTAAGGTGGGAGATGGATAAAGGTACTTGTCAGCTCAGTTATCTCCCTCCAATTTGAGGATCTCTTGGAAACTGCTCTTGATTAGCACTGTATAGTGGAACTTTCTGCAAGGATGGAAATGTTCTTTGTCTGAACTATCCAAGATGTTAGCTACCAGCCGCTTATCACTATTTAGCATTTAAAATGTGGCTGGGGGTGGGGCTGAGTAAATGAATTCCTAATTGTACTAAATTTGAAGGAATACCAGTGTCCACTGGCTGCCATATTGAACAGTGGAGGACTGGTCCTTAGTCACACAACAACCCCTTCTGCAAGATAGGCTTGGGACTGAGCACGTTGCTACTTCCCATAGAATTGTGCTTTTCTAAGTAAGGAAGAACAAACAAACAACAATTAATATAAGCTGGGCAAATAGCAGTTTCTACAACAGGGGTAATTGAGGAATTAAGATCAAAGCAATGGAGTCCTATGGGTTTATCACAGGTATGAGAAATAGCGTATCTGGGAAGATATTATGTAGCTGAGAAGTAGAATCGTAGAGCTTGCATTCAATTCAAGTACTTGCTTTTTACAATGTGGAAACTGAGGCTCAGAGGGGGTAACTGAAAGGCTTCATCAGTAGATCAATGGGATACTCAGTGCTGGAATAACATGGAGCCGATTTAGTTGCCTTTCTAACACTACCCATGGTAAAATGTAAAAATCTCAGAAAGAAAATGCCCTCTATGGTTTTTAAAATGCAGGAAAGAAAACCTAGAGAGATTTTGATGCCACCTATTGGTGGACCAAAATATAAGGTGCCCCTTCAAAGCATAGCTTGTTAGGGAGTGTTAGAGGCATCACAGGTCAAATAGGGTTCCTGTGTAAAAGAAAGTAGCCCAACTTCAGCTCGGAACATGTGTATCCACTCTCCCTTGGCTCTTAGCATCTTAGAAGAGCATTCTTAGAGTGTTCCTTTCTGCTTTCCAGTAATACAACCACCTCTGATGCATACAGCAATATCAGAGGATGACCTATCAGTCAGTTCTCAAAATCACATGAAATAGAAAAAAAACCCTACATTTTGAGCTATAAATAACCCTGGGGTGAGATTCAAGGTTTTTCTTTGATCCACAGTCTCAAAAATAAATCCTGTTATTTACAGCAATCCCCTTGACTAGTTGAGTACGTAGTCATCCTACAACTCAAAAAAAAAAAAAAGAACGAAAGGAAAAAAATAGGAAGAAAACAGAAATTCAATTTCAAAACAAAATGCTCACCCTGACTCATTCAGGGAAGGATCCAAGGTTTCTGATGCAGGGCACTGACTCTCTGCCTGTTTTTCCCCTTCATCATCTGTTACCCTAAAAAAAAAAATGGTATGAACTGCCTTGGTAAGAATCCACATTTCTTCCCTTTTGTTCCCTGGCTCCAGTCCAGCACATTGGACTTGCCACACTGATGGGTAGATGCCTTTCATACTGGCATAGGACTCTGAGCGGATGCATTCCCTTATGTTATCAAACAGACCCGGCGAGCAAATCTACCCAGCACCGGAGCCTCCTTTGCACACTGGGAACATCGGTACCACTGTGGCTTGGCTTTAGATAATTTTGACCATGGCCGTAGAACCCAGCAGCTCAGAATCTCCGAAAAGGAGAGTTGGGAGAAGGTGAGTGATCCAGAGGAGGGGACTGTGATTTTATGATTTGACAGTTGTCGAGGGGTCTCTGGCTGGTGGGCCACTTGCTGCGGGGGGAAGTGATTGAGAGCTGGAATTTATTAGCTGGTTAAAAAAATCTCTATTTGTACGGATGAGCTGTTGATTTCATAGGAGAGGTGGGAGTAAATTCTGCTTACGTGTCCTGCAGATAGCCTCTTTGAATGTACCTTTGGTGTCATGCCTTGAGAAAAAAAAATGTGGGCACAAAGCTGCACGTGTGTTCTGAGCAGTGGCTTGTGGGCAACTGTGTTTGTTTCTAATTAAGGAGCCAAAGCATGCTGGCAGCGGAAACCATATTTGTCACAAGTTGTGTTGTATGTCTATGCTTTTAACATGGAGGGGGGTGATGAGAATTGTACTGGGTTTTTCTCTGTTGGCTTTGTAACTTATGCTCTGTGGTCTGTATGTTATCCAATTCTAATTGCCCCTTCTGAGCCTGCTTCAATTAATACTCCCTGCTCTCCTCGTGACTAATTGTGCCTTTGGTCTAGTCATTCTGATCTCCCAAACCCCAGGTTTTTTTGTAGATATAGAAAAACTTACTTGGGCAGACTTTTGTAAAAATGAAATGGGATAGTAAGTAGAGTGCCTAACAGATTTCTGGAAATAATATATGCTTAGCACATCTTAATTCCTTTTCTCTCACCCATAAAATAAGAGGGTTATGTTAAATGATCTCCAAGAGATTTAAAGCATTTTTTAAACTTAACAAATGTTTATTGGCTACCTGCTAAGTGATACACACTGCTGTTGGTATTGGGGTTACAATAAAGAACAAGGCAACAAAACAGACATAGAACTTAAATTTTAGAGTTCGTAATCAGCATACAATGAAATAAATAATGACTTTCTCTTTTCCTTCTTTTAATGTTCAACCAAGCTGGGTGTGGTGGTGCATGCCTGTAATCCCAGTACTTGGGAGGGTGAGACAGGAGGATCACAGGTTCGAGACCAGCCTCAGCAACTTAGTGAGACTTTCAGCAACCTAGTGAGAACCTGTTTCAAAACAAAAAATAAAAGAGGACTGGGGGTGTAGCTCAGAGATAGAACACCCCTGGGTTTAATCCCCAGTACCAAATAATAATAATAACAATAACAACAACAATAATGATGATGATGATGATGATGATGATGATATAAAAAATTCAGTCCAATACAAGGTTCAAGTTTATCTTTATAAAGTTACCTCTTAATAAAACCTGGAAGAAATTATGCTGGATTTGCCTTCCCAGCATCCATCCTCTTCTTCCTGGCAGGAAAATCTTGAATATTTTTTGGAGAACCACCCCTTTCCTTTACAGTGTGTGTAGTTTAGGGGTCTCCACCCTGGTTCTAGGAGTGCTGTGTGCACATAGCAAGCTTTCAGACACTGTGGAAGGCCTGGTCTATCATTAAAATCCCATATCTCAAGGCCTCAAAACTTGGCATGTGTGTTATCCCATGACCAAGGTTTTTTTTTTCCTCAATCAAAACAAATCGTGGATTTATGTGGGAGTTTCAGTACACAGACAAGTTCCCTCATATTCTTTCTAGAGTTCACATTTATCTCAGAAGCTCCTAGGAGGTTAATGGAGAGGAAAATGTTAACTTTTCCTTTCTGAAGCTGTTCCTCTGCTTCTCAAAGATCTCCCCAATTGCTTCTACAGAACTATCACTGAGACCCCATCCCTCATTCTTATTGAATTATTTCTCCTTCTTTGGCCCTTGACATTGGGGACTCTTGACTGATAACCCCTGCACCTGAAGAGAGAACGGTCTTGTTAGAAAGTGTTTCAACAGGGTGGGGAGGAAGACACTTCTGTCTCCCTGTCTCCTTGTCCATGTTAAATGGTAACACCCTCCATGCTACCCCAATGTCAGGGAGAGCCTTTGATACATTTTAATTGATCAAATCTGAAGTCCAGTCTGTGAGTCTGACCATACCTCTATGCTGTGGGAATTTAGCCGTCTAGCTTATCTACAGTTGTGGAAACAA
Organism: Glis glis; assembly: GCA_004027185.1. Taxonomy (NCBI): domain Eukaryota; kingdom Metazoa; phylum Chordata; class Mammalia; order Rodentia; family Gliridae; genus Glis; species Glis glis. The sequence goes on from PVJS01009376.1 coordinate 20,140, forward strand.
TGTCCATTTGCCTAAATTTGCATCTGAATACAGTTAGACTAGAAGCTTATTGCACTCTTTTCCTTCTAAAGTACCTCATAACATGTGGCAGTGGCTACCTCTTAAGACAGCGTGTTTATATCTATTTTTAAACATAGGCATTTCTTTATCTTGTGTGGTTGATGTATTCAGGAAGATATTACAAGATGAAGAAAAGACTAGTAGTTGTCCATTCATTTCTTCGCAAATTCGTTTGCTAACGTTAGTTACCAGGTTCCTGCCATACACCAGGCACTGTTGTAGAAACTGTGAGGATAGGAGGTGAGCAAAACCTCCACCATCTTTGGCGACAGTTGAGCATCCATCCAAGAAGTTGCCTTGAATATGTGCAAAAAAAAAAAAAAGAAGTATAACTCCATACTCTTCCTTCCTCCCCCGCAATATTTCTGCTTTACCGTGGAATAAAGGAGTCCAGGCACTCGGAGAACTGAACCTGGTGTCCCCAGGAGCCCCCGGGAGCAGCCAGGATGCTGAGCTGGAAGCCCGAGTGTGGGCGCGGCAGGACCACGGACAGCGCCAGCACCATGGACAGCGCCAGCGCCGCGCGGGGCGGGGCCGCGGACTCGCGTTCCGGGGCACAGTGCTCGCCCGCGCCGCCGGATCCCCCCAGGGGGCGCTCGCACGGAGGTTTCCCAACTCGCAGCTCGCCGGCTTGCTGGGCGCATGGGTTTCGTCAGAAGGTGGAAATCTCACTGAGAAGCTGCCATCTCCCCGCCATCCGCTCGCGTCCCCCTTCCTCCTCCCTCCCTTCCTTCCTTCCTCCCTCCCTCCCTCTCCCCCCAGTTCCTTCCTCTTTACTCTCGGAGTTGGCAGAGCAGAGCTGCCGCCCTCCACATTTGCACCCTCTTCCCCAGCCCCCACCACCCAGGATGGAGTCCGGGTTTCTAGAACGACCAAACTCTCCGTTCAGCATCTTTTCCCTCCGCGGTTGCTAAACTGGCCTCCGAGGACCCGGGGGGAGGGAAGTCCGAGCCTCCGCACCCCTCTCCACCCCTCCAGCACCGACCATCTCCACTCCAGAGCCGCATTTTGCCTCCTGGGGGGCGGGACCGACCTCGTCCCGGGCTGAATTTTCTCTCTTTTTCTACTCTTCGAGATTGGCACACCCAGGTGAGTAGAGACCAACTCCGACGCCTGCGTTCTTGGGGCGCCGCGGTTGCCAAAGTCTGCCGGGGCTGCTGCGTGGCAAGCCCAACTTTTGGGATGCGTGTTTATCGGTGCGGTGGTTTTCGGCAGCAGCTGCAAGCCGTCTTTAATCCGGAGGAACTTTCATCCTACACGTCTCGCCTGCTGACATAAACTCAGCTCACCCTCCTGGGGTGGGGCCCGCCCAGAGGGGAGGAAGACCCAGCGCGCCGGGTGAGGCTTGGGGCAGGGAAGTCCTGCAGAGGTGGGGGAAGGATGGCTGTTTTAGAAACCGGGGAAGCGTCCTGGCTGGAGTGGCAGCCTCCCCGGCGACAGGAGGGGGCTATGGGACATTGTCATACGATCTCAGGGTTTGACCGCCCTGCAAATTGCATTGAGCTTCGGCAGCCTCCTTTCGCCTAATATTTAATTGGGCCCGGGGCTCTCGGGGCTTAAAATTAATCAATAGACATGCAGGTGCCTCGATTGAGCCGGGTCCCTCGACACCCCTTCTTCTGTTAAATAAAGTAGCAAAGGGGGACTTGGGCAAGGGGGGGTCACTGAAGCCAAACCGCAGCTGATTAAATAGATCAGCGTTCCAAGTGGCAGCACAGAAGGGTTGTTAGGGGAGATAATTAGGAGGTGGTCTACGCCAAGTCCCTGTGAGTGTTGATTGTCCGCGGGTGTGGAGCAGGCTGAAGCCCCAGGGTTACTCTTAGGAAAAAGCATGCCCTTTCCGCTTAAAGGAGGTGGGCCCTAAGGTCCCCACCGCCACCTGGAGGCCTGGCCGGACTGGCTTCTAGTCCCTGAACTTGCCAGGTCCCCGGGGCTGGGGGCATCACAGGCTGCAGAGATGTCTGAAGGACTCCCTGTGGGGGTTCAGGAGATGGACGCAGGAAAGAGGAGCAGAGTAGTGGGGGGCAGGGAGGGAGAGTGCCCTATGAAACTTTAGAGAGTGGAGTTTGAGTGACTCCCCCACCCCTACAGCACTGGACGGGGGACTCCAGAGGATTTCAGTGCCTTTGGGGAGCAGGTGCCTCAGTGCCTGACACTCTACCTTCAACACTCTGTGAAACCAACTCTTCTTCCTCTTGCTGCTTTGCAGAGATTTTAAAAGCACTGTCTGCTCTCTTTTGTCTCACTTGGCCTTTGCTTAAACTGAGACTAAACTCTGCCTTTATAAGAAAAAAACATAATCCCCAAACTACCTTAGCTTTCAAATAAAGTATTCTTTTCTCCTTGCTAATCCTCTCTTCTCCCTTCTTAACAATGTCTATCCTCAAATGCATTTATAGGTTTGTTTTTGCTTTGTATCAAAACAAATTAAAAAACAACCCCAACTTTCCTAGAACACAAGTGTTTTGAATCCATGATAATTTGTAGTGAGTATTCACTGGTTAAACTGCTTAGCATATCTACCCAAAAGCCAGAGGCAAGGAATATCGTAATTTTACTTGACGCTCTTCAAGTTTAGGAAGGTCCCATTTCCTTTTATTAACCGGGTGGTAAGACAGAGCTCAGGGTAGCTTTGGCTGTGATCAGATAGCTTCTGGTATTTTCATTTCTCTTACTGAGCGGCTGCTTCTGGGTTGAACTCATTTGATTTGCCTGCCCGTTTCTAAAGAGGCTGACAGAGTCCATCTAGCAGATCAGGGCTCTGAGCTCAGACTTGGTCAAAGGTTCTCACGTGCAGAGAGGTGGATAAAAATAGAGGGAAGCCTGGGAAATACAGCTAGGACACCTGTGTTAACAGTGCTTCCCGATAAAGCCCACATTTCCTCATTTATCTCTGATGGGAAGATTCTGATGGTTTCCCATGTTCAAACCCAAGCCACATCAGAACTGGGCGATTCCCCCTGGGTGTTACATAAAAGGGTGCATTGGTCCATAGCAGGAGCGGATGTTGAATCCTGGACGGGTTTTCAGTGGTCGCGTGAGAAAAGCTTGCCTATAATGGAATCATAGGTCTACGCACGTGTTGCCACAAGAGAACTCCCCTGGCCACCAGACCGATGCCTTTCCTGTGAGTGGTCAACCTAGTGCGTATTCTTCCAGACACAGGCCTGCACACGTTAGTGAGAACAGGCGCAGGTGGGGTTCCCCAGCATGAGCCCAGCACTTTACTAGAACTTCTAAATATTTATTTGAGAATAGTTGCTCTGAGGTTTGCGGAGTTTGTTTCTTAATTGTAAGAAGAAAGGAGAAGGCTTCCCGTTTATTTCCAGGTGTCTAGTGGCAACGTGGCATTTCGTTTGAATTGTCGGTTTGTCTTAAGGGGATCCTACTTTTAGAGGTTTTAATTAAAAGGTGTCTTGTTCTAAAGTATTTCTTGATCTGCATGTGGGTTTTTGACTAGCGGTGCCTCTTTTCAGTGACTAGGAAGCAAAGATGTTATCTGTTTTCAGAGAAGTTTTACATAATATTTCCAAAAAAAACTAGAAGATGCTTTGATTCTTCCTATCATTAGATTGTTTTGAGTCCATTATCATATCTGGAGACCTCATGACTGACTCTAAAGAATAATTACTGAGGGGAAAAAATGAATGAATGGTGGGATCTTTATTTACATCTGCATTAAAATCTGTTAGAACTTGACCAAATGTCTTTTTAAGGTTTGCACCATCCCTATCTCTGTCTTGACTTTGCAAATTTCCTGAAACAGACCTTCCTGGACCAGTAGGGCCACCTCTACTCACATACAGAAAGAAGTTTCCCATTTAGAGGGGGGTGTGTTGGAGGTGTGTGGTCAGTGTTGTGTGGACTCAGCGCCCCACACTTTCCAGGGGTCTGGATTCAGAACAGGGAGGGAGAAGAGTATCCTGTTGCTCTTCCTCTGACTGGCTGGGTAGAAATCTCTACACCATTGGGAGAATTCACCTAATGAATCTTTGCACTTTCTAACTAGAGATGTGGCAAGAAGATGTGTATTTTGTGCATTTTGAAGAGGCAAAGAGGACTACATTTGCTTCCTCTGTTTGATCTTTCCATTTGTGTCCTGCTAGTATTTTAAAACAAAACAAACAAAAACCCCTTTGGATATGTGCAGTAACCCAAAGTCCTATTTCCTGAGTTACAAAATATCAAGACAGAAAAATTTTAAGTGCATTCAAAATAAAATGTCACATGGTTCAAGACCGTCCTTTGGTGCATTAAAACTGACCTCCAGCATGTAATAATAGAGCTACCTTTGTGCTGATTGACTGTCGCTGGTAAAGGACTGATTCTAGATTTTAATTCTTTTTAGAATGTCCTACAAATCCTATAAGATTTTTCTTTTGGGGGAGGCATGTTATGAAGATAATTTAGGTTGGGATTGCAAGTCCATTTTCTGGGTAAAATATCTATGTGGAGGTAGATGCTAAATCCAAAGCCAAGCTCAATGAAGCATCAGGTAAGATGTGCTATCTTTATATGCTATTTGAAACAGTCTATAGTCAGGACTAAGCATGAAATTCACCCAGTGATTACCTGCTAAACCACGTGACTGTGTAATAAAAACATGGTAGTCCCTACATATACTTTCAGTCTTTTCTGTACTAGAAATTTTATTTGTGTGGGAGCTTTCTATTTTCTCTATAAACTACTAAATATAATGGTATATAATATATCTTTTCCCTGAATTGGAAAACCTGGGAAATCTTTTATTTTTCTGCTGTATTCTTTGAAAGCTTCTTGAGAAAGAGTAGCTTTGGTCATAGTAAATATTGAAGGCCTGGAGGCAGGTCTTGAAAACAGTGATACGGATGTCTTCTTTGGGGAGGTTTAGTCCAGTCCTCTGGTTCTAGTATACTCCAAGGGCTGGAGAAGCCCACGTAAGCTGATCTGCGCTGGACTCAACTTTAAACCCTGAGTAGCCACTTGATCACGTTGAATCTGTGACTCTCAGAACCGGATGAGAGCTGGAGGATAGTCGGTTGACTGTAGCTGTTGAATCTGACAGATGTGGAAACGAAAAATCAAGAGGAGAGACTTGTCTAAGATCAGGAGACTCATTCCCAAACCCTCTTGATTCCTCCGCTCATAAAGAGACTGGAGTTCCCCAGAGATGATTACCGTGGTGGCGCCAATCCTTGGCGCCATGTGCACTGGTTATCTTCATGGAATATGAGTTGGAGATGATGGGGGAGGGGCTCCCACCTCCCACTGGAGTGTTTAGAGGGAGCAGGCTGGGGACTGATTACATTCACTCTCTCCGAGTCAGTGCAGTATTTACCCAGTAGATGTGATTGAATTTGTACAAACTCATTGTCTGCAGCCCTCTCTCTTAACGTGCATATTTGGTGAAAAAATGCCCATGCACGGTCTTAGCTCTCTATTTTAAATGTCACAATCGAGTCAATAAAGTAAACAGAGATTTTTTTATGAGTGTTTATAGTTCTAGGAATCCACAGGGGGAATTATTTACTCTGTTTTAAATTAAAGGACCATCCCCCAAAAGACCAAACTTTCTCAAATGTTGCTCTTATATCTCTGTGTCATTACATGATATAACAAAATTAATTTTTCTTATTAATTAGAAAACTAGAGAAATTTCTCCTTGGAAACATTCGGCGGGAAATACGGTCTTTCAGTTTAACCCTAGAATCCTTCGTTTGTATTGATCAAAAGGCTTGATCCAAAAGATCCCTAACCTCTGTGGAGCAGCTGGTTGATTTTTGAAGAAGAGGAGGAGCAGAAGCAAGCTGGTAGGGGCCCTAGGCAGGGCAAACCCCAGGGACGGGGGCGTCTAGGACAGGCTGCAGAGAGCATTAGAAGGCGCGGTCGCTAGAGGGCGCCGGAGCACCGACAGAGCCCACCTCTGGGGGACCATGAGCGGGGCTTGGAGGCTCTGAGATGAGGTTTGACAGAGCCCCAGAAATGTGCCCAGGTCTGAGGTACTGATGAGCCCCAGAAATGTGTGCAGATATAAGGTTTTGGTTTTCCTGGCATCTCTGACACCCTCCCCTAGCCTAAGTTGCTACACTGTAGAGAGGGGACTAAGGGTCCCCTTCAGCGTCCAGTGGGTCTTTTCTAGTGCTTGGTTAGGGAGCTCAGTCCCTGGACAGTCTGACTTCTCTTTGCTTCCTTATTCCTAGGCCCGTTTTCAGAGGAAGAGCCCTGGACCCAGGTATTTCTGGATCCAGAAATTCCTTGGGCTTGTAGTTTTCCAGCTAGAGGTCTTGGTGTGAATTATTGCACCTGAGTTGAGTGGGTGTCGGTGTCTGGGATGTGGGGCTCGCCCCGACGGTTGTAACTGTGAAGCATCTTCAAGTGTCTGGCCTGGTAGCCGGCAGCCATGCGGGTTCCTGTGCCCATTATTTTAGGATTTCTCCCAAATTTTCATCCTTTCCTTTTGCTCTGCACCTTGTCCTCCAGCCTCCACACCTCCCCCCACTTCCATAGAAGGGTCGCCTTCATTCATCTGTTGAGTGATAACTGCTCATGGCGTTCTTACCAAGAGCTGTTCTGGGCAATGGGGACCCATGTGAGGGACCCACGTGAGGGTCTGACACTGGAAATCACAGGCTCACGAGGCGGACGGCCATGCGGGCAGAAACACTGAGATTCAAATCTGTGGTGGCCGGTGTAAGGACAGAGAAGTGAATAAAAGATTCCTGGTAAGAGAGAAGGGGAGCTGTGGTCCAGAGACCCCAGAAAGTGGCCCTTCAAAGTCCTGTTATGCTTCAGATTTTTCTATTTAAAAAATTGTCTCCCCATATTTCGAGGGAACAGGTAGGGGTAGGAAGAGTGGTAGAATCTCATTAATCAGGCTTCTCATAATATATATAATATATATAGTATATAAAATATAGTATATAATATATAGTATATAATATATATAGTATATAATATATAATATATAGTATATAATATATACTTATATAATATGTAATATATACTTATATTTATAACATGTTTATATATTTTTATATATTATTTATGTATATATATTTAGTTTATATATTGGATTTAGGAATCTCTACCAGCATTGTTAAATCTGTATATTTACATGCTGATTGGATTTAAGAACTCTACCAGCAATGTTGAATATGTATATTTACAGAGATATATTGGTAGAGATTTTTAATCCAACCAGCTTGTACCTCTGACCTGCATGTATTAATCTAATCAATGCCTATGTCATTGACTTAACGCAGTTCTAGGAGAAAATCACTTTGAAGGAAATGTAATAGAAGTATAGTAACCACCACCAAGAAACTGATCACTAAATGGTGGGCCTGAAACAGTCTAAATAAGGAGTTTATTTTTAAAAGACTAAAAGGTGTATTCAGTACAAATATCAATAAAAATGAAAAATAACACAGGCAGTAGATTGCAAGAGCAAGGTTTCATCACTACCATTAAAACAACAATGGCACACGCCTGTAATCCTAGTACTTGGGCGGCTGAGACAGGAGGATCACAGGTTCAAGGCCAGCCTCAGCAATTTAGTGAGACCCTGTTTCCAAATAAAAAATAAAAGGGCTGGGGGTGATTCTTGGAGGTAGAAAGCCCCTGAGTTCAATCCCTCGTACCAAACAAAAATAAAAATAAAATAAAACGACATGAACACTTTTTTTTTTGCAGTACTGGGGATTGAACCCAGGGGCATTTTACCTCCGAGCTACACCCCCGGCCCTATTTTTTATTCTTTATTTTGGCACAGGGACTCACTAAGTTGTGGAGGGCCTCACTAAGTAGCTGAGGCTGGCTGCGAACCTAGATCCTCTGGTCTCAGCCTCCCAAGTACTGGGATTACAAGCGTGCACCACCACGTCCGACTAACAAGAACACTTTTAACTGGTTAGCAGCAGGCCCTTGGGGGTGCAGGATACTTGAGAACACTTTCATGTCTTTGTTATTTTTTGTGCAGTTGATTCAACAAGTAAGCCAGAGATAAAAATCCCAGCGACAAAATGGAAAAGTAGAGGTGGTTCGCACCTGACACTGTGTTTCTGCAACCCCAGGGACAGGCATCTTGGATCCAGTGTGTGAATGTTACCTCGCCGGGTCGACGGCGGTGCTCTGGGGGAGCCACGGTTGGCCTTCTTTTCCTTGGCGCCCCTTAGATTCTGTGACTTTATCGACTGTGTGAATTTTATTGGAGGAAAGGGATGATAAGAGGGAAAGGGTGGAACTAGTTGATTTGGAGGCAGCTAATAACACTCATCATCGGGGCTCCTGGCCTGACTTAAAGAGACAGGAAGACACGTGCTTCCATGGAATCTGAGACTGCGAGAGCTGGGCAATCCCATAAAATTAGGCACATCCACCGGGCGTGGTGGCACACGTTTGTAATCCCAGTACTTGGGAGGCTGAGACAGGAGGATCGCAGGTTCGTGACCAGCCTCAGCAACTTAGTGAGGCCCTCTGCAACTTAGTGAGACCCTGTTTCAAAATAAAGAATAAAAAAAAGGGCTGGGGGTGTAGCCCAGAGTTAGAATGCCCCTGGGTTCAATCCTGGGTACTGCCAAAAAAAAACATTAGGCACATCCCTCCCTGTGTCCAAATGTGGAGACAGGCCCAGCGACGCAAAGTGACCCGCCTACGCTGGTTATTGGCAGAGTTAAGCAAAGACGGAGGCTTCCTCATCCCTGGTCCCTCGTTCTTCTGGCTCATGGCCCACCTGTCTCTCCTTTCCTGTACGTGCTGCCTAAGGGCAGGGCTCTCCTTGGTCTTGTTCATAGCTGAACCCCAAACAGTGTCAGGTGCCTCCTAGTTTCTCAAAAGATTTTGGTGGACTGAATAAACTAGGCTGTTTCTTTTTTCTTCTCTCTTACTCAGAACACGTGCCAAGAAATCACTGGGTTGCGACACAGTTCAATAAAGACAAATATTTGTGGAGTTTTGTTATGAGAAGGGATTAGGCTTTGGAAGTAAACAGACTTGGGGTAAACCCTGGCTCTGCCCCTCAACAGCAGCCTGCTTTGGGGAATCACCTACCTCTCTGTCCCTTACTTCCTCATTTGTAAAAATGGGGAAGGAACTATACTAGGTAGAAGAGGACCTGACTCCCCCTGACACTTCTAATCTATTTCAGATCATCCACATCACCTTGTAGGAAAAAATTAAATGATTCAAATATATGAACATAAACACATATGCAATCATTAAAGTACATATTCTCTGGGTTAGATATAATTAGTCCTGTTTTATACATGACTCAGACAAGGTTAAAGCATTGGCTATTCACTACGGCGCACCAGCACTGTTACAAGAGCAGAGCTACGTCTTAGGCTCAGATACTCCAGGTAGAAGTGCACTCCTTCTTTCCTACCCTCTTCTGGCCCAGCTGTGCTTAATCTCTACATCACGTGCTTTGTAACGTGGATGCTCAAGGACGCGTCCCGCCCCTAGGGTATTACAAACTCTCCCGGGGAAGCAGCTGCACATTGTGCTTCTTGATATGAAGCCAAAGAATTTAGAGCCCTCTGCCTCATAGAATACAATCATCCCAGGGATCCGTGATGGACTGGTTCTAGGCCCCACAGGAACACTAACATCTCTGGGTGCTTAGTCCCTTATATAAAATGGTGTAGTATTTGCATATATCCTACACATAGCCCCCTGTATACTTTTTTTTTGTGTGTGTATGATGATGGGGATATAAGTAAGGATGCTTTACCATGAGCTACATCCCCAGTCCTTTCGATATTTTGTGTTGTTTATTTCTTTATTGGTGGGGGGAATGAACCCAGGGGCGTTCTACCTGTAGGCTACAACCACAGTCCTATTTTTATTTTTTTAATTTGAAACAGGGTCTCATTAAGTTGCTGAGCATCTTGCTAAATTGCGGAGGCTAGCCTCGAACCTGTGATCCTCCTGTGCCAGACTCCCAAGTACTGGGATTACAGGCATGTACCACCATGCCCGGCGGATTTTTGGTTTTATTTTGAGACAGATTCTCCCTAAATTGCCCAGGCTGGCTTCAAATGTGTGATACTCCTGCCTTAGCCTCCCAGGTAGCTGGGATTACAGGCGTGGGCCACTATGCCTGGCCATCCTGTATACTTTAAAACATCTCTACATTACTTATCATGCCTACTGCAATGAAAGAGCTATATACATAGTTTTTATACTGTATTATTTAAAAGATAATGACAGAGTCACTACATAGCCAGTACAAACACAATTTTAAAAAAATATTTTCAACCCATGGTTGATTCAATCCATGGACAGAGTACAGAGGCAGACTGTACTCCCTCTGTCCCTCTATGCGCATGCTCATTCCCTTAGGAAATAGTCTGTGTCCAGGCCAAATATGTTTTATTTTATTTTATTTATTTTTTGTGGTACTGGGGATTGAACCCAGAGGCATTTACCTCTGAGCTACACCCCCAGACCTTTTTTTTTTTGCAATTTTTGTTTTGTATTGAAATAGGGTCCCTCTAGGATGTTGAGAGTCTCGCTACGTTGCTGAGGCTGTCCTTGAACCTGTGATCCTCCTGTCTCAGCCTTTCAAGTACTGGGATTACAAGCTTGCACCACCACACCTGGCTCCAAATATATATTTAACTTACTCAAAATCTATTCTATACCGCTTTTCATTTGTTGAAAATACTCATTATATTTTGATTGATTGCTCCATATGATATGTTTGAAATGAATGTGTGAAGTTATGTAGATATATTACTACACACAGTTGTGTCTGTAATACAGAATATATTATACTTGATGAGTAATTAATGGGCATTTTTTTTTTTTTGCGGTACCAGGGATTGAACGC
>PVJS01009376.1:31109-50601 GCA_004027185.1 Glis glis
ACACACACACACACACACACACACACACACACCAGCAACAAAATGCAGACTTTTCACCGATTCTGATACAACCTTTTATCCTCCTCCTCCTCTCCTCACCCTTCTCTCTGTTCCCACCCCTAGCCACAAAATATGATTCAAGGGTCACGCTGGGGTTTCTCTAAGATAAAACTTCCTCCTTTCCTGCTGGTTTCTTGTTTATTTCAGATGTAGGGTATGTTTAGCCCTGGCCCCAGGTACAGAGCCTGAATACAAAATCAATGACCGTGCTCTGCAAGACCAGCCATGGACATTTATTGCATTTGACTTTAAGTGTCACCTACCTTTGTCCAAAAAGGGTCCCGGGCTGTCAACAATAGACAACACATTGGGCATACCCTCTGCTATGAAAGTCCAAAATGTCACTAGCATAAAATGCTTTTTTTTTCTCCAAGGAGTCAGAAACCCCATTCTTGGCTCCAGGCTGTGTGTCTTGCCCTGCACCGTGCATCCGGATCTTCCAGAGGGCTTGTTGAAGCAGCCATGAGCCCCTCCTCTGGAGTTCTTAACTCAGCAGGTTTCTGGAGCGATCAAATCATTTGTGTTTCTAACCACTTCCCAGGTGACACTAATGCTCCTGGTTCGGAGGCGACACTTTGAGGACCAAAGCCTTAAATATTTACTTTATGTAGACAAACTGTGCATTTTCTCTCCTGTGTGGTGCGACTGAGAGCAGCATTAGTGGCAAAGAGAGGGACCTGACATTTGCTGCACACCCCTGCTATTTACCATGTGCCAGGTACCTTCCTGGCCGCTTTACACAGTCTCTGCTCTTATCCTCACAACCACCCTGTCCCTCAGTTGACCATTATTTATTGAGACCCTACCACACATCGCATAATGTGCTATGCTAGACTCTGGGTATATGGAATGAATGAGACAGACACAATTCTGGCCTTCTGGCTATTTTCTTCTAGCAGGAAAGACATGCTTATAAATAATTATAAGGATGCTCGGTCTGATCTATAGAAAATGGAGGAGCAGAGGGTTTGAGTAACTTGCCTATGTTGACACAGCGGGCGAGAGACAGGAGACAAAACAAGCTTAAAAACCATTTTACTCCAAAATGTACAGTCCTTCCACTGAAACAAAAGTCCTTAAGCTTTTTGGTTTCAAGACTCTTTTCTGTTCTTAAAAATTATTTGAAGACTCCTGCTGGGTGCGGTGGCACACACCTGTAATCCCAGTACTTGGGAGGCTGAGACAGAAAGATCGCAAGTTTGAGGCTAGTGCATGGTAACTTTGTGATCCTGTTTCAAAATTTAAAAAAAGGGGGAGCTGGGGGTGTAGCTGGGAGGTAGAATGCCCCTGGGTTCAATTCCCAGTACCACAAAAAAAAAGAAATAAAAGAAAAAAATTACCGAAGACCCAAAGAGCTTTTGTTCATGTGTGTTAATCTATTGATATTACTGTTAGAAATTAAAGCTGCTTACCCTTTAAGAACTGCTGTACTAAACTATGCTGCACATTTTAACATCTTTCCTAGACTTCAAACCCTAATTGGTTTTGATGACCTTTGTAGCCATAGAAAATGAGCAATTTCTCATCTACTCTTAAACATTTTTTTTTTTGCAGTACCGGGGATTGAACCCAGGGGCATTTTACCTCTGAGCTACACCCGGCGCTATTTTTTTTATTCTTTATTTTGAAACAGGGGCTCACTAAGTTGCGGAGGGCCTCACTAAGTAGCTGAGACTGGCCATGAACCCAGATCCTCTGGTCTCCACCTCCCAAGTACTGGGAATACAAGCCTGCACCACCACGCCTGGCCTAAACATTTTTTTTAATGCAAAAAGGCCTCGTTTAGACCATAAGCTTGCATTTTCTGGAGATGGTGACTCTCTAAAGAAAAGACTTATCTGCTTTGAAACCGCCTTTCAAAATGTTCGAATATTTGTTTGTTTAAAGCAACAGTTAAGAAGTGTCAACCCTGGGCCAAGCTAAGACAGGTTGCCTTTATTACCCAAGGAAAGATTTCAGTCCTGGCTGAGAGCATTTGGAAAGACAACAGCTCCTATGGGTTGGTGGCGAGCGTTCCCCCGTGTCTCTTGGGGTGTGCACGTGCCACTGCACGGGAATCCCGGGGCAGAGGCCAGCCCGGGGAAGCTTCTGTCTCATTTCAGTGAAACAGATGAATGCTGGGGCTCCAGCTAGTGCCGGGGGGTTTGCTGTAGCGTTTGGCAGCCGAAGTGTGTTTAATCGTGGGTTAACGACTGAAATACAGCCCTTTCCCATCATTTTTATTCGTTATCTACTGGGAAAGAGAAGTTCGAGTGGCTATTTCCCTTTGGTGTGTAATGGGCCATGGCTGTTCTGTGGCGCTGCTGCTCCGGCTGACTCTGAAGGCTTTATGGGGTCGTTAGTTTGACTGGATAAAATCAACCGGATCAGAGCTGACAACTCAGTGTGCTTCTCCACCGATGATCAATGACTCCAAATATCCTTTGATTTTTAGAGAAACAAATGAATGAGGGGGGAATTCTTCAGCAAGCTTAGCATGGTTACTTATATGGAATGGGTCCTTGGATAAGAAGTTAGAAAAGAGGGAATAATACAGTCATCTGACAGTGGTCATTTTTTTTTTTTGGTACTGAGGATTAAACCCAGGGGCATTCTACCTTCGAGATACACCCCCAGTCCTTTTTATTGTTTTTTTTAATTTTGAAACAGGGTCTTGCTAAGTTGCTGAGGGTCTTGCTAAGTTGCTGAGGCTGGCCTTGAACCTGCGATTCTCCTGTCTCAGCCTCCCAAGTACTGGGACTACAGGTGTGTGCTACCACGCCTGGCTGACTCTTGTCCTTTTGACACCAAACATCTGGCACACTGAACAACTTTACAAATGTTTACCCAAATGTTTGATATCACAGAGACATAACTCATCATCAAAACAGACCCCAAAGAGTGTGATGCTATACATGATGTTTGTCATCTTCCATAGAGGCTGAAATTCACCAGGAAGGTTCTTTGCTGTTTGACCTCAGGCAGCGTGGCCCCCCTTGCATGGCCTCTGTGTGGACAGAAGTCCATCTCTGGAGAGAGGCAGGTATAGGAAGGTCCACGCACAGGCGATCTTACTGGCAGGCCTCACTTCCTTTCCACGTCACATCAAGCAGAAGTCTGTGATGTGTTCCACCAGGAGCCACCTCCTGGCAACTGGTGGCTGAGTCTCTTGTGCTGTTTTAAACTTATGAGCTTCCTGCTCAGAATTCTAAAGATGCTGACGCTGTGGACAGTGCACAATCTCCCTTTAAACGATGAGTCTCGTTGGCTTTGCAGGTTGCTTGGGCTGTTCCCTTTTCTCTAAAGCAGGTGCAAACAGGGAAGGCAGCCGGGTCCCCCCATTCCCTACTCACCCACTCCTGCCCAGGGTCAGGGCTCAGGGAAAACCAGACCTGCTTCCTGACCCTCCATCTTTCCTCTCTGGCTTGCCAGTCAAGCTAAGCAGTCCAGAAATGGGCTTGATGCCTCCGGCAGGAATGGACAAGAGCTAGTCTCTGTGGGGATGGGATGATGAGAACTTGCCTAATGTCATGGGAGCATCTTCCTCCCTGAGTTGGGAGGAAGAGACAGTACTCAGCGCGGCTGGGTCCCTCTTTGCTTAGATGATCAAAGAATGGTTCTTTTTCATTTTTTGTGTTATTTTTATATATACTTTTATTGGTGCATTGTAGTCTCACATCATAATGTAGTTCAGAGTGATAGGGACATCCATGCTCATAGTACTTGATGTTCTTTCTCTGATTCCCATTGTCTGCCTGTGTTTTATAAGTAATTCCAATAGCTGGTTAAAATGCATACTCTCTAAGCACTGTGTATATATATATATATATATATATATATATATATATATATTTTAGACTTTTAAGAATCTAAGGGGAATTTGAAATGAAATAAGACCTAGTTAAGATAAACTTGAGATCTTTAGCCCAAAAAGTTCATTGTCAAATGAGATCTATCAAGGCAGGGTTCCGTAAGCTGTATCTCATAGGCCAATTCTAGCATATAGAGGATTTTTTTTTGTTAATAAAGCTTTGCAGGAACACAGTTGTACTTGTTCTTGCGTATGCCTTCCTTCATTCCGCAGTGGCAGAGCCGAGTGGCTGCGGCAGAGATCAGATGTCCTGCAACGCCAGCTACCTGGTTCTTCATAGAGAACATTTATCAAGCCCTGCCCTTTGGGTATATTTCTTTTTCTTTTTCTTTTTTTTTTTTTTGCGGTACCGGGGATTGAACCCAGGGGCATCCTACCTCCGAGCTACACCCTGGCCCTATTTTTTATCCTTTATTTTGAAACCGGTCTCACGAAGTTGCGGAGGGCCTCACTAAGTAGCTGAGGCTGGCTGCGAACCCGGATCCTCCGGTCTCAGCCTCTCAAGTACCGGGACATTGGGTATATTTCTATGTGTCCATCTCTACATAGGAAAAATATCAAGACTTCAAAATATCCAAGGGGATATTATTCTGAAATATAAATAGCTGGGTGGCAGAACTTGGTCGCCAGGCATCATGAGGCTCTCTGACACAGTGGGTGCCTGTGGCATGGATATGTGTATTTCTGGTTGAACGATTGGTGGACTAGGTTCTGTTTCCCCACGTACAAACTCTAGGGATCTAATCTCTGAAGACCCTTCTCGCATGACTGTTCTGCGTCAGGTTAGGGAGAGAGGAGGCGAGGCAAACAGAAACAGCCTTGGTACCTCCTTGCCCTCGCGTGGCCAAGTGACAGCCACAGACTCCCGAGTCACCATCTGTCACATTCACTTCGCATCAGCTGGACTCATCAGGCAGACGTGGGAAGCATGGCCATCTGCTGTCACAGTGCTCTCGAGTGTCTTACCTGGAGAGAAGCAAGGCGACTTGAGAACCGAGGGCATCAATGTGTCACTTGGTGCCCAGCCTGCGTTGGTTTCTGGAGATGGTGTTGAGGAACACGGCGTTCAGTGTTTGCTCGTCAGCGTTCGAGGTCGGTTTCAAGTACGTGGGTGTAATCTTGGACACAGTCCACATGCTCAGGGTTTGAGTTCACAGCACCCTGTAATCACCTACCACAAGTGCCTGAGGTCTCTTGACTCACACACCAAAATCGCAGGTGGGAAGCGCACTTCCACTAGTTTCCAAAAGTGCAGGGGGGAGGAGACCTATAAATTGATTACTTGTTGAGGGATAAAAGGGGACAGCAGTGATGGCCATCGCCTGGCTTTTCCTGTCCTCCCCCCTCCCCCGGGTCGGGGAGGTGGGGAGATGAGGCATGTCATCCTGGGGGAAAGGCTGCGTTCTGTGATGTGATTTGTGTAGCCGGGCTCCGGATGCAGAGCACATGCAATGCCCCCTTTAGGAACTGGAGTTCCCTGGGCCCCTTTCCCGAGGCACAGCCTGGGTGGGTTTGCGTCTGCTCAGCAACACAGATTTGACCACGGGGTTATCATTTATTAATTCAGACATTTGGGAGGGAGACAAGCCGGCTCTGCGGAGATGCAAACAGACCCCCAGCCTCAGCCTCCGCAGCGGCATCCCGGGCTGCGCTCCAGCCTCCGGAGCACAGGAGTTCAGCCGGAGCAGCCCTGCCGGCCTCCCTTCAGTGGTAAGTGGCTGACTCACCGTGGATGGATGGATGACCGAGAGCCGGTGGGCTGTGCGGAGCCCAGGGCTAAGGCGGGGGACAGTCCCCTCATGAGCTCTTGGCTTCCACTTTTGCCCATCTGGGAAGAGAAGGACATTCTGGAGGGACAGGCTGGGGCTGACACTGGCATGGTGCGGTTTGTGCCGCGTTCTGACTCTTGAACCTTTAAGCTCCAATTTGGAATTGGTTTACTTTAGAGAGCAGTGGTGGCCATGGGAATGTGCTCAACCAAGTGTCCCAAGTTTAAATGGCTTTTCCCAACTGATGCAGGCTGCAGGGCTGGTGAGGACAGGCAGACAGACAGACAGGCAGGTGGACGGACGGACGGACGGATGGACACGGGCACGCTGCACGAGCAGACCTTGCCTGGTCCTGCTGGCTGAGCGGCAGCTTGGTTTCTTTGCAGGTTTTTTGGTTTCTGTGGGCTCCCGATTCTTATTAGAGCTGAAAACCACTATTCCTGAGACTAGAGGCAGAGGGATTGCTTTTTGGTCAGTTAATGAAAAGCTAATGTTGTAGTTCAGTAGAGTGGCCTCATTGTGTCAAGTGAGAGCATTATGGCCAATCTTCCCGAACCCTGAATTTCCTGTTAGTTGTCATTCTGCTTTCAAAAGTAAGTAGAAAAATCATAAATATATGATTGTAAACCTTTCCTTATTCATATATATAATATACGTGTGCATATACATATACCCTTTGAAAATTAAATATCAAATTTATTTTTCAGATGGATTGTATCACAGATAGATACCGTGTTGAGCCTATTACTTTGAATCAAATTTATTTAAGTTTTTGACCTAAACCAACAGCTGTCTGAGTATTTCTGCTACCCAGCATGAGGGGCTTAGAAGATTTCATAGGCAATCAGGGCAAAGACGTAAAGTAGAAGGTCCCCCCTTTTTTTTTTTTTGTAAGAGACGGGCCCATTTCTGCAGCTTGACTATGAAGATGCTAACATTTGGTCTCACAAAACTGGACATGATTTAAGACGCTAACACCCTGTCTCGCTCGCCTTATCTGTCCGTGTTGATCCTAGCGTTGCGAGCCTCGGAGACTCTATTTTCTTGTTTCACAACTCCTTAGGAATGTGCCAAAGGAAAGGTAATGAA
The DNA here is from genome assembly GCA_004027185.1 of Glis glis. Lineage (NCBI taxonomy): Eukaryota > Metazoa > Chordata > Mammalia > Rodentia > Gliridae > Glis > Glis glis. Next base: position 37,878 of record PVJS01009376.1, read on the forward strand.
GGAAGATCTTTTCAAGATAAAACATGATTCATAAAGGTGACAGCCGTGCCGTATGTGAACAGTGATTAACAGCTGCAGAGTCTGAAAACGGCTTTTTAAAAATAAAGCGATAAAGCAGATTTTCCCATTATTTCGGGTTTCGGTGCCTGCTCAAGTGCATCGTCCTGATTTTTTTTTCTTTCTGGGCTTCATTTTCGGCGACCATCGAATCACTTTTTGTGTCCTAGTAGCGCGTACTGGGGCTTACTTAAACATTTCACAGATATCCCTGGTTCTTCCAGTGATCTCTTTAAATTCCACGACAACGATGTGGTGTATTAAAACCACAGCTTCTTTTACAACTGCTCATTTTGTCTCTGGAGGGTGAGTCTCAATGGTTAGAAGGGTTGTGTTTCCAAGGCTTGCCTATTTGGAATTGGTTTACTTTAATTTGGAGAGCCGTGATGGTCCTGGGGATGCACTTCAGGAAATGTTACCAGTTGAAGTGACTTTCTCCAGTGGACACAGGCTGGAGGGCTGCTGGGCACAGGCGGACAGACACGAAGATGGACTCACCTCTGAGATGAAGGGGGCCAGGGGAAGAAAAAATCCCCACTTCGAAATTCAGTTGTCATTTTAGAGAAATAGGTTAATTTTAGAAAATGCCTTTTTATGAAATCCAATTGCCTTTGCAAACCAACCCAGCCCTCTTTTGCTGTTTGATAAGCCCCTGACAACTTCTTTGCTTCTTCCCCTCAGGGCATTGAGTAGTAGTTTTTAAATCTTGTTTGGGTCACGATTCCCTTGGAGAATCTGCTCAAAGCTCTGGACTCTCTTACCTGAAAATCAAACACATCTCCGTGGACTTGCAAATCTGCATCCAATTTCAGGGCTTTGCAGACCTCCCTGAAGTACAGACCTTCTACTTTTCCCATCAAGAACCCCTTCCTAGTCTTGTCAGTGGGCGTACTCTCATGACAAACTTCCTTTTAAAAACCATGTATGTCGATGTCTGTAGCATTTCTGTTAGAGGGGAAAGGGCACAGTAGAGCTGGGGACATTTGGGGAATCCCGGAGTTTCCCAGGCCCCTTTGTAGGATATCACAAAGAGCTGTGCATTTGCCAAGATCTGGGCATTGAACATCTGGGTCCTCGGGGTGGGCAGAGGAGGAGGGATGGCAGTGCCTGAGGGAGCTGGATGCCAGGGAGCCATGGCTGCATGCCAATGAGTGTCCTCAAAGACAGTCCCCTGGCCCCCGCCCCATGGAGCCTCTGAGCCCTGCTTCCCTGATGGGCTGCCTGGGAAGCCAGTGGACTGAGCATGTCATGTGATACCTTAGGACTAATAAGAGGAGAAGCGCTCCCCCAGCCACTCCTGGTGGAGGACCAGTGGTGCCCCAGGCTTTTGCCCCAGCGTCCTCCAGTGCTCCACACCCGGGGCCATGACACACAGCTTTCCCGGGACTGACTTCCCAGGATCTGTGGCTCTGTCCTGGCAGGAGATGGTGGGTGCCGGCCAGTGATGCACCAAATCGACACTGGGAGTGATTCTCACACAGCTTGATGCAGGCACACCGAGGAGCCTGGAGCTAGTGCTGGGTGTCCTGCAAGGTGCCAGGAGATATTTTGGAAAGAGAAAAAGGAGCAAGTCTAAAAATGGAGGACCCAGAAGGACAAGGGTAAGACTTGTCCTCCATTTCTTCCTTCCTCCCTTTTTTCATTCTCTTTCCATTTCACCCTCTACCTTTTTCCTCCCTTCCATTTTCCTTCCATCTTTTCCTCCCTTCCATCCTTTCTTCCCTTCTCACCTCCTTTCCTTTCCCTCTTTCTTCTCTTTTATTACTTCCTTTAATCTTCTCTTCCTTTCATCCATTCTTTCTTCCTTCGCTCCCTCCCTTCAATGCAGACATTCTCCATCCTCTATCAGGTATTGCTTGTGCTTAGCTCGCGTGGAATTCCCTCTCTTTGGCAACACCTCTCTCTTCTCAATATCGAGGGACATGTTTTGCCCTATGCTGCCTTCTCCAACTCCCTTTTCCTCACTTGTCTTCCTTAATCTTGTAATCAGTGTGTACCTACCATGCGCTCTTCACTGCCTTAGAGGAGAAAGCTAGAGGAAGGACGACCTTCCCTCTCAGGAAGGTTAAATTTAGGAATCATGGTGCAAGTATGTGAAAAGCTAAATAACAGTGTACTAGTTACATGATGCCACAAATCAGGAATGTGAGATGGTGCAAGACGGTGTGAGCATTCTTGCAAGGTGTGTGGAATGAGGAACCTCTTGAGTTTCAAGAATGGAGCTATTTTCTTTTCTTTTTTATTTTATTTTATTGTTGTGGACTGTATGCGTTTGGGAAAGTCTTATAGAGAAGGAATATAAACTAGGTTTCCAAATAGGATTGTAATATTCAGAGAGGAGAGAAAGATTCCGATCCAGGAAAGGGACCCTGTATAAATGAAAGTTCAGTGACATTGGTCTTTATTTTTGTCACCTTCCTTTCCAAGGGAAAGTATTTTCACCTCCCAGGGCCCCTTTGACTCTTCCATCACTCCGGCCATTTCTTTAGTTTCCCTCAAGTGCCGTTTCTCTTCAGCTGGTGATGGGCTCAGGGGCGTCGTCACATCCATCTCGGACCCTACTTTGCTCAGGAGATCGGTCACTCGGTGCTGTAAGGGAACAGCTGCTTGCAGTAGAAGGCTGTGTTGACGAGAGAGCACTGAGACAGAAGTCCTAGCCTGGTGGTTGAAATTCCAACCTTTCGTTTTTGTAAGATCTTGGCTGGAGAGAAGCACTCAAAGCTAATATGTACATGTATGTCCCTACCACCCTGAACCTCATTAGGATGTGAGATTACAATGTGCCAATGAAAGTATATTTGAAAAAAAGAATGAATAGCTGAATAAATAAAGAAAAATATTGTCTTAAAAAGAACGCTAAGGGTCTGATAAACTATAGACATCTCAGAGATGTCTGGAAGTCAAGGATTTAGGATGGAATTTCTAGTTTGATTGGTCCATGCCTCGCAGACCCTATCATTGGATTTCTGTTTTCTTTTTAGGTGTGTGTGTGTGTGTGTGTGTGTGTGTGTGTGTGTGTGTGTTATGCAGTGCTGGGAATTGAACCCAGGGCCTTGCACATGCTAGGAAAGTGCTCTACTACTGAGCTACATCCCCAGCCCCTCGTTTTCTTTTTATTGCAGCAGTTTAGAGTTGAAACAATCTTAAAGATTGTCTTGTCTTTTACCTTGTCCAATTCTATAGGTCAGGAAAAGTCTCCTGTCTCCTTTCTTGTTCATTGATATATTAACATTTAACCTGTGTTCCCAACATTTTCATAGTAGATGTGTGGTATAAACTGAAACCAATTGAAATGATAGAGTTTCAACATCTCCAGTCTGTGGAGGTGTATCAGAGTGTGGTGCGACATACTTGAAAACCCAACACAATGAAGTGGGAAGAAAGTTAAATCGACACCTACAAATGTAATTGTAAAATGAATTTTTGCTCAGGCCGAGTCATGTGTATAATCTGAAAATAGTGAGAATCAATGTACAATCCTCCCGTGACAATGAAGATTGCCCCTGTAGACAGAAATGTGCAGTGACATAGTATGTGTCATGAAGAACAAGATCCTGATGCGTCCTGGTCCTAGCTGTCTGTCTGCGTCTTTTGTGGAAGGGGCTTGCGTGCGATCCGGCTGGGCTGCCGTGCTGTCAGCCTCGCGATGGAGGCTGAAGGGTCCAAGTTCATTCCTCTTTCTCCGTGATAGATCCACTTGGTCCTTCATACAGCTCAGCCCCATCAGCAGCAGCACTTGGGAGATACGGGTCTTTGAGGTCCCCTCTGATCATGGCCTTTTGATTTTTTGCCTCTAAGTAAAGGGAATAATCTCTTTATCAAATATTTGCAGACTGCTTAGAATAGAAATGTGCTCATTGGTACGTTTCAATTGATTATTGAAAAGTTCACATTCCAACACCATATCGAATAGTATGTGTGCATTGGGTGTGGGTGTGTGTGACTAGGGGATTAAAATAAAGGATTCCTTTTCGTTCTAAGGATAGCAAGTGGTTCCTAGGGTTTGTTGGGGCTTTCCTTCCCTTCCTTTATCAGATGAAACCTAGTTGAAAGGGTTAACTTGTCGAGGAAGGGAGGGGGCAATGTCCCTGGTGACAAATGACCCTCGCCATAGCTATCCTAGACTGCTATTGTCAAAAGAGATTGTTTTATTCAACTCCCCCATGTTATATGAATCCAGGAAACCTAAGCCCAGAGATGTGAAATGATTTGGGCCAAAGCGATGGGGGAGATTACAGACAAACCAGGATCTGAGGGTAGACTCTTTGATTCCCGGAAATAATGAGACGTAGAGGATCTTTGCGCCCTATGATGAAAATATGTTAGACAAAGGATGTAATGATAAAATTAAACATTTGATCAGCAGGGTAAATCAAACAATGTTGTTCCATATTTCATTAGGCGTGATTGAACAGAAATCTGAAGAAGAAATTTAAAAATAGGGGATTAAATTGTTTTCAAGAATTCAGAGAGCTTTTATAAAAATATATATATGTGTGCTTAAAATAGACTGTGTGTGTGTGTGTGTGTGTGTGAGATACCGGGGATTGAAACTGGGCATTCCACCACTGAAGTATACCCCAGCCTTCTTGTTTTCTATTTCGAGACAAATCTTGCTAAGTTTCTGAGACTGGTCTTGAACTTGCAATCCTCCTCCCTCAGTCTCTCGAGTACTGAGATTCCAGGCATGCAGCACTGGGGCCAGCTTAAAATATTCTTAATTAAACAAAGTCAGGCTTGTTCCACATTGCATTCTTATAACATGGTATAATGACTTTGGAAGTATATAATAGTAAGGTAACCAAAAGCGATGTAATTGCTCAAAAACTATTACGTAACGGTTTCTGAATGACAGAAGCCAAAGAACACAGTACATTAAGAGACAATAAAAGCATGAACCTCCCCATATAACATGGAATGCAGTCAAAACTATAATTAAACTCAATTTCCTACTTCCAAATGTCAGCGTTAGAAAAAAAAAAAGAGGGATTAAAAGTGTTTATGGATCAAAACCATTCTGAGAAAAATAAAAATGAAAAATGCCTGGGGATGGTGGAAGGAAAAATCAAGCGATCTAATGAACACGGTCACAATTTCATGCCCCAGTTTAATATCACCTCTTCCTCCTCCTCATCTGCCCCTAGACCTCACCCCAGAACATTCAGAAAGCTTGATCCCTGTACGTGCTAGAAGCAGGATCTTGAAGATGAGGAGAGAGGGGGGTTAACGGGCTGGGGGCAAGGAGGCTGGCCATCTGCTCTACCCACGTCCCCACAGGGAAGGCTCGAAGGCTCGGAGCGGGTGCACCACTCCCAGTGGAATATCTTCCCAGGCTCTGCCAGCCCGAGGCCACTGAAGAGGAATGCTTTCTTTACAGAGCCTCAGATATGTCTTTAAGCAGCTCTTCCATAGCAGCCACCACTGTTAGTGCTCTCGGGCAGTATAACATGCCCCACCTCAGGAGAGAGCGATGCAGGATGACCGGCAGCTCCACACAGTATGGCTTAGCTTCAACTCAGACCTCATTCTTTGTGCATTGTTTTCCGTTTCCCACCTCTGAGTCATTACCGACATCCACCCCAAGCCTTTTCCTGGTCACCTATACTGGTTTCGCTATTGGATGCAGTATTACATGGAAGTTAAGAATACAGGCTCAGCCGGGCATGGTGGTGTGTGCCTGTAAGCCCAGTACTTGGGAGGTTGAGACAGGAGGGTCACAGGTTTAAGACCAGCCTCAGCAACTTAGCAAGACCCTCAGCAACTTAGTGAGACCCTGTTCCAAAATAAAAAATTAAAAAAGGGTTGGGGGTGTAACTTGGAGGTAAAATGCCCCTGGGTTCAATCCCTAGTACCACAAACAAACATAAAAGAGCCCAGGCTCTGGAGCTGGGGTGCCTGGGTTCAAATCCAGGTGCTATCACTTGTAGCTGTATGATTTGGGGCAAGTTATTCAACCTCTTTGTGTCCCCGTGCCATTATTTGTCAATAGGGGATAATAATAAAAATAGCTCCCAACTCCCAACTGTAAGGTCATTAAATGAGAAGGGGCTTAAAACACTTCAAATAGTGCCTGGCTTGGAATAATTGTTCCCCAAATGTTAGCAATTACTATATTATTTTAACCTGCAGGGATACTGTCGGTATTACAATACTGAGAAGTTCAAAATACCATTGCTCCTCTGGAAGAATTATGATTTAACCTGGGAAACTGAACTTTTTTTTGGTTATGAAGAAGGAAGTTGGTCTCATGCTCTGATACCTAGCAAAGGATAAATTATGATATCTGAATTATTATTTTAAATATATTTTACTGGTGCATTGTACTCTCACATCATAATGAAGTTCAGAGTGATATGGACAAACATGCACACAGCACTTGGTGAGCTTCCCCTCCCCCGGCTTCCATCCGACTTCCTCCCCTCCAATTATGGTAACTCTTGTGTGTTGGGCATGGCCGGAGCAGAGGCTCCTGGTCAATTTAGTGTCTTCCTGATCTTAGACCTCTGAGAAATCCTATCCAGGTTTTATTCACTCCAAAAATAAAAAAAAAGCTTTTGATCATTCAGGTATAATTCCATGCAATAGCCTAAATAAATGTAACATACATGAATTCTTAAATATGCTACCTTTTTTTTCCCTTGGTACTGGGGATTGAAACCAGGGCCATTCTATCTCTGAGCTACACCCCCAGCCATATTCTGTTTTTTATTTTGAAACAGGGTCTTGCTAAGTTGCTGAGGGCCTCACTAAGTTGCTGAGACTGGCCTTGAACCTGCGATCCTCCTGTCTCAGCCTCCCAAGTACTGAGATTACAGGCGTGCACCACCATGCCTGGCTATGCTACTGTTTTTGAGACCCTCTTTGGCAGTTGTTCCTTTAATATCCTGGGGAAATGTAGAGAAGAGATCAACTTAACTAGCAGGATCTTCTATCAATCCATTAATGTCATAATGTGGAGACAGGTGCTGTGGGAGCTAGCATTGGAGGGATATCTTAGAATGAGGACCCATCTGAAGGCTAGTCCTTTCTCTTACTACATGATACCAATCTTCCCAATTTAATCCTCTTCCCAATTTGATGGCAAGGAGCACAGGATCGGGGCAAAGCCTTCCCACCGATGCCAACTAGGCTCCAAATTTCTGTTTCTCCAGGAGTGTCACCTCCTGGTGGTTTGCCCAGCTTGTGTCTATAAAGGGGACTCAGGGTCTGTCCACACATGCACAGCACCACTTAGAACACGGGTCAGCACACTGTGGCCAAGGAACCAATCTCGCCTCCCACTTGTTTGTAACTGGTCTTCTCCTACCCGTCTTTATTAATAGATCTTTGTTGGAACACAGCTCCACCCTTGAATTTACATATGGTCTGTGGCTGCTTTTATGTTTTAGTGGCAGAATTAAGTAGTTGTGACAGACGCCCTATGGCCCACAGAGCCCGAATATGTATTAACTGGATCTTTATAGAAAAAAATTTGTTGACCCTGGATCTAAAGATAAGACATGTCACTGGGTATGGTGGCACATGCCTGTCATCCCAGTACTTGGGAGGCTGAGACCGGACGATCCGGGTTCGCGGCCAGCCTCAGCTACTTAGTGAGACCCTCTGCAACTTAGTGAGACCCTGTTTCAAAATAAAGAACAAAAAATAGGGCTGGGCTGGGGGTGTAGCTCGGAGGTAGAATAATGCCCCTGGGTTCTATCCCCAGTACCGCAAAAAAAAAAAACAAAAAAAAAATAAAAAGGGTTGGGGATGTAGCTCAGAGGTAGAATGGTCCTGTGTTCAATCTCCAGTACCACACACACACACACACACACACACACACACACACACACAAGATTAGAAATGTCAATCCTAGACAGGTGTGGTGGCGCACGCTTGTCATCTCAGTACTTGGGAGGCGAGACAGGAGGAATCCGGGTTTTGGCCAGTCTCAGCTACTTAGTGAGGCCCTCCACAACTTAGCAAGACCCTGTTTCTAAATAAAGAATAAAAAAAATAGGGCTGGGGGTGTAGCTCGGAGATAGAATGCCCTTGGGTTCAATCCCCAGCACCGCCAAAAAATAAATAAATAAACAAAATAAAGAATAAAAAATAGGGCTGGAGGTGTAGCTCGGAGGTAGAAGCCCCTGGGTTCAATCTCCAGTACTGCAAAAAAAAAAAAAAAGTCAATCCCATAAGGAAGAGGGAGAAGCCCCTACCTCTACCTCCAAGGTAATATAGGGGACAAAGCTCACTGGGGTTCCACAGATCTGGAACTTCAGGATATGAAAGGATGAGATAAAAGTAATAAAGTTTCCTAAAAAATAAATGGGGTGCCGTGTTAGCTGGAACGGTTTTGACCCCGGCTCCTGTTGCGTAGGCTGTAAAATGTAAGTAAGCGCTGCTCTCATGCTAATTGAAGTTGTTTCTAATAAAATACCATATATTTTTTCTTATCACAAAAGTCATATGAGTGACCCCAGGGATGGGGAATGTAATGGGTTTCTCTGAAATGAGGCTGTGTTCTCCCCTAGCGCTGCCCTGCTGCTTCCTCACAATTTCAGAACAAAACCGGCCTTTAGGACCTGACCTTGCACTTTTAAACATTGATTCTCACCTGGATGATTGGATTCCCCTTACTCAGCTACCAGAACCCCTTCACTGCTTTGCAGGTGGCGGGTTTTTTCTGGGCCACCGGCTATGTTTAAAATGTCCCCGAGGAACTCACACCCGTGGCAAATTGCCAGCCATTCCCCTTTCCATTATTAAAGGGACCAAAAAGAAGAGACTCAACAATGAAGCATGAAATCTGGGGTTTTTGACCAACAAACCTTAGTACTACTGAGAATTTGTAAAGGTAGTTAAGAGTTGGTCTAGTGTGGTGGCACATGCTTGTAATCTCAGTACTTGGAAGGCTGAGACAGGAGGATCGCAGATTTGAGGCCAGCCTCAGCAACTTAGCAAGACCCCTAGCAACTTAGCAAGACATTCAGCAACTTAGAGAGACCCTGTTTCAAAATAAAATATAAATAAATAAAAATGGTGCTGGGGTGTGGATTGGAGGTAGAACGTCCCTGGCTTCAATTCCCAGTACCCCAAACAAAACAAAACAACAAAAAACAAAAACAGTTTAGGAGCTACTTATTCTCCATGCATGGCTAATCCCGTCTGTACCGAGTTGATCAGAGTCATCCTGGCTCTGTGCCAATTTGTTTTTGTGATTTTGAGCAAGTTCCTAGAACGCGAGGTGTCCTGTTCTGTTGGCCTGAGGTCCGGGCCACTTACACTCAGCAGGCGATGCCCCTGGCTCAGGACTGCCCCCGCCTGGACAGGGCAGCACTGTTAACCTGCAGGAGGGCGCCTTGTGGGTGAGCCGCAATCCTGTCCCTTCCGCCTCCCTGAGCTTCTGTTCTGCAGCTGGGGGAAACTGAGTGAGATGGTTTCCAAGGCATCTTCCAGCTCTTTGATTCGAAGGCCTTCCGAGGAGGTCTGTGTGGGCTGGCTAAGCACTTTTCTTCTAGCTCTGTGGTGCTCCCTGCCTGGGTGCCTTTGAAGCCAGCAGGGAGAGCTATGAGTAGGAAATCCATGGGGCTTCGAGAGAAAGGAGCGCTTTGGTTGCTCTAAGGACAGGACTCTGGAGGCTGAAGGAGACGGCATCAAGCCAAAGACTGGCTCTATTATTTATTTATTTTTGCGGTACCGGGGATTGAACCCAGGGGCATTCCACCTCTGAGCTACACCCCCGGCCCTATTTTTTTATACTTTATTTTGAAACTGGGTCTCACGAAGTTGCGGAGGGCCTCACTAAGTAGCTGACGCTGGCCGCGAACCCAGATCCTCCGGTCTCCGCCCCCCCCAAGTACTGGGATTGCAAGCGTGCTCCACCACGCCCGGCTGACTGGCTCTAAAAGGGTGTGTGTAGCAGGCCAAGGCAGCTGTGCCTGAGTCTGGCCTGATTTTTCTCAGCTTTGGAGCAACCAAGAGAGGCCCTCTAGCCCCCCGGGCTCCGTGCCCCCGAGAACAGTGACATGCGCCTAGGTGTCATGTACTGATGGTCTTCTCTCCCTGACCAGAGCATTCCTGGGGTTATGTTTGGCCTCTGAAAATAAAGACCTGGACCTGAGTGTGTCCAGGTATCTGGACTGAGCAAAGAGATCATGATAGCTACCGGAGGTCAACGAGGTGCCTGGTGGGCTGTGAGTACAACGAAGAGGTTCACCTTGCTAGAGTCAAAGGACGCACTGTGGAGGGGCATCAGGTCGGAGTGTCCTTGAGAGCTTGCAGACTCAAGCACTGGTCCCCTGAGATTGCCCGAGGATTGACATATTTTTCTGAAAAACCATCTGTTCCCCCTGCCACTTCGTTGTGCCTTAATAATCAGCGCTCAGTTATTCATAGCAGTGTATAGGTATAGTGCTAAATGCTTGCTTATCGTTTCATGGAATTTCAACTCCACATCAGGTTGGGTCTGCATTTGGCCCAAGAGCACACTGAGGCTTGCTGCAGGTAGACAGAGTTAGAATAAGGCCACAGAACTAGAATGTTCTGCACCTAAAATCCCAGCCCAGGTTTTCTACCCAGCTGATAGTGCCTTTGCCCCCCCCCCCAAACACATGTCTTGAATGCGGCTAATTGAACTGCCTGAGTTATGAGCCTGCAGGCTGGGAGTTACCTGTCCAGAGTTAACACAGCCAGGGTTTCTTAACCTCAGTGCTAACTGTTTGTTTTAGGGGGCTGCCCTCCATGTTGTAGGATGCTCTACTTGCTTTTGCAGCCCTCTCACCCCAACATCACGACTCGGTTGTAAAAACCCAAAATATCTTCAGGCTTTGCCAAGCACCCCCAGGGGCTGCAAAATTGGCCTTGGATAAGTGAGACTCATTCACATCGCCCCAATGTTAATTTACCATTAAAGAAAACATCACCGCCTATGTAATTTTTATACCATCTTTCGTTGTCTTCCAAAATCCTGTTAGTGATGACTTGGGCCCTTCTCCCTGCCTGGCTGACATCCTCAAGTGTGTCACTGGGAACCTTCCACCTTGCTGGCATCGTCCCCAAATTCTCAGACCCCCTGGCTCTGCAGCCTGAAGCCTGGTAAAGAAGTCTGATTAAGAGCCAGCCGGCTATGGAAATAGCGCGCTCTTCTCAGTGCTAAGTGCCACTGCTGCTCAGGCAATAAAATGCTTCAGTGGCGAGAACATATGGCACCGACACAGCCCCTAAAAAGCCACGCTGGGCATTTAACAAGCACGGAGGGGAGGAGGACAGGTTGTGCCAAGACAGGGGAACAGGACCTCCTCGCCCCCAGGAGAGCCACACTGAGCTTCCTCCGGGGTCTTGACGCCACACAAGGCAATGCTTTGAGCCGAACGGGGCTGGTGCCTCGAAGCGATTGCATTTTGTCCCTTTAGTGAAACATCCTGCAGACACTGACACCTGCCATAGAGAGAGACCCAGAGCAGCCGCGGGGTCCAGCTCCGGCCCCTGTTTCTGACTCCAGGCAAGCACCCCGCTGAGGTCCAAGGAGATAAAGCCAGTTCTGCAGAAGCCCGCTGCATTCCCCATGCTCAGCCTCCTGAGGGGGCGCCATCGCCTGGAGAGTTCTAGGCCCCAGAGCAGCCTGAAGTATTGGCCAGAGAGCAGTTAAGCTGGGTCAGCAGCCCAGTTCAATAATCCCAGGATGCACAGGGCTAGAAAAGATGGTTGGCACATTTTACCCCATAGGTACTTTTATGGAATTTACTTTTAATAGCATACATTTTACGAGGCATGATGGTGCACATCTATAATCCCAGTACTGGGGAGGCTGAGACAGAGGGATCGCAGGTTCGAAGCTAGCCTCAGCAACTTAGTGAGGCCCTCAGCAACTCAGTGAGACCCTGTTTCAAAATTAAAAATTAAGAAAAAATATGTTTTTAGAAATAAATGAGATCAACAAGAAAAATCCTTAGAAGTTGGGTTCAGTGAGCTGTTCTTCATGAAAGGCTATGTGGGCCTATCCTGAAGTGTAGCTGACACGTGTGGTACGTGTGTCTGCAAATGTCTACGTCAAGGAGCACAAATGTGTGCGGACACCCTTTTCTCCACGTGACGCGATCGTGGGGCCAGAGGAACCTGTTCAAATTCCAGCATAGTCACTTCCTGCGCATGAAGTACGGATGAGTTACTTAAGGTCGCAGCCAGTCTCCTGATCCTTAAAATAGAATCCCTGCATTACAGTATTGTTGTGAAGGTTAGCGCTGATGTGTTTGAAGTCGCAAAGCGTAGAAGGCACTTAATGAACAGTATTATCACCGCAGGATCCTCCTATGAACCTTAAGAAAAACAGATACCGTGTCTGCGAGAAAGTTGTTTTTTCAAGTTACTCTTCAGTAGTTAGACTGTTAAACCTGACATTCACTCCATTTCACCCTTGGGACTGGGGGTAGATGGTTTCCATATTTGATATATATATTTCTTTTTTTTTTTGCGGTACTGGGGATCAAACCCAGGGGCTTCTACCTCCACGCTACACCCCCCGCCCTATTTTTTATACTTTATTTTGAAACTGGGTCTCACAAAGTTGCGGAGGGCCTCACTAAGTAGACAGAGAGAAAGAGAGAGAGAACGAGAGAGAGAGAGAGAGAGCGAGAGAGAGAGAGAGAGCTGAGGCTGGCCGCGAACCCGGATCCTCTGGTCTCCGCCT
>PVJS01009377.1:0-50498 GCA_004027185.1 Glis glis
GCGTGGCGGCGCACGCTTGTAATCCCAGTACTTGGGAGGCTGAGACCGGAGGATCTGGGTTCGCAGCCAGCCTCAGCTACTTAGTGAGGCCCTCCGCAACTTCGTGAGACCTGGTTTCAAAATAAAGGATAAAAAATAGGGCCGGGGGTGTAGATCGGAGGTAAAACACCCCTGGGTTCGATCTTTAGTACTGCAAAAAAAAAAAAAAAAGAAAGAAAGAAAAGAAAAGAAACCACTCCCCAAATGTTTCTATCATGTTACATTCCTACCAGCAGTGTATGAGCAACTGTTGTACACCCTTGCCAGGACTTGATATGGTCTCTTTTATTTTTTGGCCGTTCTAACAGGTATGTTGTGGCATCTCATGGTGGTTTTGCTTTGCATTTCCCTAATGACTAATGATGTTATTTAATACACTTTAGTTTTTTTCAGCTGTTTCAGGCAGGAGGGTAAATACAGACCCTCCTTGTTACTCCATCTTGCCACATATACATCTCTCCTTTTGAAAGTTTTAAGCAATTGAATATTTATCTGAGAAAAGCTTTCTGAGAAAAAATAATTAACAAGTGAATGAAAGAAATAGATAAAAGTGGGAAAACTTTAACTTTTAGGCATTTTAAGTACTTGTTCACTAAAGTAAGAAAACAGCAGCAAACCTGAATAGCTCTCAAATTTGTGGCCACCTATATGTTTTTCCAGCACTATGTGAGACCAACAACCACTTGAGCCATGGGTAAAGGTAGCTCACTTACGGGGCCCTCATTACCTTTTGCTTGGACTGCTCTATAATCTCTTTTGGATCACTTCCAGCATGACTAGGTATATTTGAGGAAGATTAACTGCTCAAGAGTGTTCTTCTCATCATAGCCTCCCTGGGGTCTCCTGCTGTCCACTGAATTAAATACAAATACCTCAAGTATATATCTTACACCTTATACTTATACCGGGAGCATAAGGCCTTTACTTACACCATAAGTATAAGGCTTACACCTTATACTTTACCTTGAGGCTAAAGCCTTTCATTAGAAAACTCAGCTACCTTCATAAACTTTTCTCTGCCAGAAACAGTGTTTCACAAAAATTATTCTTATACCTTTTCATGCTATTCTCATTGCCTAAATGTTTCTGCCATTGCCCTATTGAGATCTCATCTCCCAGAATCAATCTCACATACTATATATTCCGTGAAGTCTTTTCTGACATTGCTCTCAAGTGGAAGAGAGGCTTTGATCTTCTTCTACCTTGCAGTGTAGGGGACAGGATATCAGACTTGTGGGTGGAGACCAAGTTCACAGCCCAACTCTGCCGCTTATGGACACATTAATTCAATCATTCTGTGCAAGGTGCAAAGATGATGCTATAAACTACCTTATAGGCAGACACTGTCATCTGTGCTAATCTTTACCATACACACCTCCACTACTGTCCGTAGGACACAGAATTATAACTCTTGATTTCAATCTGTTTCTCCTCCACAGGAACTTCAGGCTCTATAGGTAGGAATGAGATCATATCTGTATCTTTGGGTCCTTGGTACCTAACACAGGTTCTAATGTTTAAAAGACACAATAATTTGAGATGACTATGACTGGCTTATTACCTATCTCAATCTAAAATACTTTTGTACTAAAATTATTGGCAGGTATTAGAGGCAAATTTCTTTCAATAACTCTTACTGGATACAACTGAGTCAAAAGTTAGGATGAATTACTTTCTATATCATTGTTATATGTACATTGATCGGCAGCCTAAATTTAGAGGCATTCTCTAGTTCATTTAAAAATCTCCCCCTAAGTTTAATATATGATTCTGTCCCCATTTGACTGAATGTCAGAAAGGAGAACAAAGATTGGTCATTATTTTGTCATATAACCATTGACTCGAACTTCCACAAAGAGAAAATGAGAAGCTATATACCAAAGTCCAAGGACAGACTGATATACAATTTCTAAACATTATGACATAATAGCCATTTAGAATACTGCTCCATAAGCTAACTAATATATATGAAAAATTATCAACTGTAGCTTCTTTAAGTTTATCCTTTCCCTTCCACCCTACTTGTCTGTTAGAGACTGGATGTTTATGTTCCCCTCACAATTCATATGCTGAAATTTTAATCCCCAATATAATATTACTAGGTGATTGGGTCATGAGGAGGGAGCCCTCATGAAAGGAATTAGTGTCCTTATAAAAGAGACCTGAGAGAGCTCTTTAGTTCTTTCTGCCACATAGGGACATGATGAGAACTCGGCAGTGCGCAGCACAGAAGAAGGCCGTCACTAAACCTGACAGAACTGTGAGAAATAATCTCCCTCCTCCCTCTCTCCCTCTTGCTCCCTCCCTCCCTCCATTCCTCCCTCCTAGTTAACAACATCAGAGAGCTCGAATCCAGAAACACTTGTAAACAGAAATAAATTCTTCCAGTTTGAACAATAAAAAAATGACAATACAAATCATTCAGAAGTTTTTCTTTTTACATGAATGACAGACATTAGTGTTGCTTCACCAACAGCTATTTCCTTCCTTCTTCTTCTGTACCAAAAGAATTCTGTCCCCGTCAAAAAGGCCAAAATACCAGAACGGTGCAATTGCAACTTCCCTCTAGCAAAATGGATGAGCAGCAGTCTGCTGGGATCACCTGGGAAAATGTTTTCCTTTGTTATAGAAATGTATGATAACCAGCGTAGAAACCTGTCTCCGCTCCCTCAACAGATGTAGTTGTGTATGCATGTGACATTGTGGCCATCTCAAGACAAAAGGACAGACCACCAAGAAGCTGAAGGTAGCAGAGGGGAAACGTGGAAAGCTGTGAGCTGCCAATCAAACTCTAGAACTGCCCAACCTCTAGACTTCTTGTCTGGATAAGAGATAGCAAATCATTGTATTGAGACCTTGGTTGGAGCACCCTGTTACTTACAGCCACATGCATGTTAACTGATAAAAACTAAAAGAAAACATAACACAGTAAAAGCAACCAGGCCTCTAGCCTCTAATGTATCTTCCAGCTCTAGTGTCTTGGGTATCTCACTGTTCCTTACAATTTCAAGGCATCTGGGCCTTTTCAGAGTACAGGACAGCCCTCGGCAGTGCCTGCCTTCAGGTAAAAGTCCTTCGCCCAAAAGTTTAGCTTCAAGCGAGTCAGTGACAGGAACTAACATAGAGGGCACGACTAAGAGGACTATATTTTTAGAAAAGAGAAAATGACTATCTTTTTCCCATGTAGAATGAAGACCTAAAGGTGAAATTATTGATGAAATGTAAATTTTGCATATTGAAGACTTCCCATTCACTTCTCAAAATAAGAGAGGGTGAGGAGAGGTGCTGGGAGAACTGGGGTAGGTCTAGCTGAGGCTGAGCTGTTGCTGTTCTCCTATGCAAAACGAAGTGAGGGTTGGGAGAGTGATGCCTGAAGAAGAGGTGCTGAGAGCTACTTGAATGAGGGCAGGGAAGGGACAGCTAGAGCGAGAGGAGAGGCCCTGCACTGAAGATCACAGAGATGAAAGGGGCAAGAAAAAGACAATCAGGCACCTTTGAGCTTAGAGAGATGAAGGGAGAGCAGCTTGTAAATGTGCCAATACAATGGCTGTTATTTGCAGAATATAACAGCAACAGGTAGACGTCCTTTTTTCTTTACATAGAAAGGTATAAAATGGGAACTTTTAAGTTTTCTTGCTTAATTTACTCAATATAACTGAATAAATTTATTTATATTTTTACATTACTACATATACTCTTTAATGTAACCTAGTTTCTAAAGTATTTGGGTAACTTCTTTCATCTCAAAGAAAAATAATGACTTTGTAACTTTTTGTAGTCCTTTGTAAAAACACGAAATTCCCTATACTAAAAAATTCACTCTTATGCTATTTGTTCCCTGATAGGATTTTGGCAGATTTAAAATTAGGAGATTAACATATATAGCACAGTTATTAAGATTCTGGAGCTGGACCAGATCTACTTTAATTACTTTCTATTACTTAATAATTGTGATACCTTGAGCAAAGTTGCCCCTCTGAGCCTCCACTTCTTCATTGCTGTGCTGGGAATAAAAACAGCACCTGGCTGCTTTAAACTGGGCAAGGCAAGCAAAGTATCTAGCACAGAGCCTGGTAGCTATAAGGAATATGTGTGCGTGTGTGTGTGTGTGTGCGTGCATGTGTGTGTGTGTGTGTGTGTACATACAGAGAAGGAACACACAATTATAATTGATTCACCCTTTGGCTGCCTATATTAAAAAGGACTTGGCATATTTTGTTAATTCAATTAATTCAATGATTAGCAAATAATTACTGAATGCCTTTTATGTACCAGGCACTTGGTGTGTGTGTGTGTGTGTGTGTGTGTGTGTGTGTGTGTGTGTGTTTAGGGGGGTAGTGAAAATTGAATCCAGCCCTTTTCATTTTTTATTTTGAAACAGGGTCCTGCTAAGTTACCACATGCTGGTTTCAAACCTGCAATCCTCCTGTCTCAACCTCCCAAGTACTGGGTTACAGGCATGTGCCACCATGCCTGGCACCAGCTAGAGACAGAGCAGTGAACGGAACAGTCTGCCTTCATAGCATTTACATTCTAGTGGAGGACACAGAAAAACAGAGATGAGCAGTGTGATAAAACTAAAGTAAGGGGATGGATGAATGGATGCATGAATAGATGGGCAGATATAAAGACAGACAGATACAGACAGATGATACTGTTTTAGATGGGGTGATCAGAAAAGGCTTCCCAGAGGAAATGGCATTCAAAGAGACCAGAATGCAGTGAGGGGGAGCCAGCCATTCAGTCATCTTGGGAAGGAATGTTCCAGACAGAGGAAGCAGCAAATGCCCTGAGATGAAGGCATGTCTGGCGGGTTCAAGACAAAACAAGAGAGCCAGTGTGACTGGAGAAGAGCAAGCAAAAGACAAAGTGGCAGACAGAAAGCTGATCAGATTTCTGATCACTCAGTATGGCAAGGTCACCAGAAGACTTGGTGGTTCGTTTGAAATGTTATGGGAAGCTGCTAGAGGGTTTTGATCACTGGAGTGATGCAACCCAACTTACATTTTGAAGAATTGGAATGGCAACTATATGAAACACAGACTGGGTGGAGGCAATGGAGTTAGGGAGAGAAATGAAGGAGGTTATTCTAATAATTCAGGTGAAAGGTAATGAAGAGCTTGTATCAGTATGACAATGGGGTATAAGCAGAAATGCAGAAGGCAGGATTGCAGATTATTTCAAAGGTTAAGACAATAGGAATAGCTGATGGATTTGATGGGGGGGGTGGATAAGACACAGAGAGGAATCAAGAATGGTAGGCTTGTAGCAACAGAACAGAACACCTGGATGAATTACCTTTGTATACTCTTTGGGGAAAAGAAAGAGAAGCAGTGTAGGTGTGGCATGTGCTTGTACTTAGTTCTTGTTTCTCTTCCCGTCCACTTCTATTTACCTTGTCTTTCTTTTCTTTGACCTCACTGCTCTTATGGCTTGGATCTGGACTGTGCCCTAAAGCCTCATGCTAAAAGTACAGGTTTGGGTTTGGAAGGTCCCCTAAAAGGCTCATGTGTTAAAACCATGTCCCCAGTGCAACAATATTCAGAGGTGAAATAACTGAATCAGGGCTTAATCTCATCAGTGGATAAATCCACTGAAGGATTAATAATTTGGATGGATTTACTGGGTGGCAACTTAGGCAGGTGGGGTGTGGCCGGAGGTTGTAGGTCATTGGGGGTGTGGCCTTGGGGACTATATCTGTCCCTGGTCATTTCCTGTCTTTCTCTGAGCCTCTGTCCACTATTGCATTGAGCTTAGCTTTCTCTGCCATTCCTTGCCACCATGATGTCTGCCTTGGAGTTGGCTAATTATGGACTGTACTTCTGAAGCTAGGAGCCAAGTAAACTTTTTCTCCTCTACGTTGTTTGTGTCAGATATTTTGGTCACAGAAACAGAGGAGCTGACTAAAGCAGTCTCCAATGCAGCAAAGTTAAGAGGTGGGGCTTGTAGGCAAGGATTGTATCATGAGGACTCGGACCTCCTCAATGGATTAATTCAACAAATTTAATCCATTCAATGCACTTCTGGGAAGAGGGACCCAGTTGTAGGTGGTCGGTCACTGGAGGCATGCCCTGGAAGGGTTTATCTTCTCTCCAGCCCTTCCTATTTTTCTCTCTGCTTCCTGGCTGCCGTGAGCTGAGCAGCTTTCCTCTGTCACACCTTTCCACCATGATGTTCTGCCTCGTCTCAGGCCCAGAGCAATGGAGCCGGACAACCATGGAGACCTCTGAAACTGTGAGCCAAAATAAACTTTTCCTCCTTTAAGTTGTTCTTAACAGCTATTTTGATCACAGCAATGGAAAGCAGACTAACACACTCCTAATCAGTATTTGAGCTACATCCAAAGGTATGTCTACTGTCAACAGAAAGAGTGAAGGCAAACCCTCAGAGTAGATTAGTCATTTAAGAATCACTGGCAAACTCTGCCCCCAAATGGTCTGAATGTGGGCCAGTTTGACATGCAGGCTTCTACAGCTTTTCAAAATGAACATTATGAATTACTGATTATGATTCTTCTGACCAACTGAGGTAGGGGAGATGCTGACCATGCTGCCTCCCAAGTACAGCACCATGACTCAGAGCTTCAAGCAGCCCCACATAATTCAAAAAGTATGGCCACATACCACTATTACTGTGGAGTGTGTGTGTGTGTGTGTGTGTGTGTGTGAGGGGAGGGGGAGCAGCCCATGTGCCAAATACCATCAATCCCTAGGGTTATAGGAAATTATTACCAACAAAAATTACAAGTTCATGTTTTGTCCTTTAAGATTTATATGTAATTACTTGTGGTATTAACAATGTGACCTTAATCAAGTCATTAGATTTCCTTACCCTAGAGTTTTCACCTGTGAGCTAGAGCCTATGACATATGCTCACCAGTCGTATTCTATTCTTATCCTTATATAATATCTATGTTATATCCTATATTATGTATATATTATACCTTATCCTGTTCTGAGTGTTTTCTTATAAATAATCATGGGATTCTCAAAAGAACACTGTGCTTTTAGAAGCAGAAAGCAATTTATCTGAACAGAACTTTAAAAGGATAAATTAAAAAGTTTACAGCACCATAGAGGTAGGAGATCGCTGTTTGTAGCCGACCACTGAAACAGAAGACCTCAGTGTTCTGGGCAATCCACAGAGAACTGCAAGCTAGTTCTCTAAGCTGGCAGAAAGTGCTGGAAGGATGGCCTTTGCTGACTTGGTTGCCAGGGAGATTTTAGAAGATACACGCGGCTTGGGTTTCTGACTCCCTGCTATTGCCACACAATGATCCACTACCTATGTCTAATCTTCAATTGTGTCAGGTAAATTAACACAGGACCTATTTACATGACAGCCTTAGAGTTTTTTCTTTTTCACAGAAATCTGTGCTAAAAATAAGCTTTTTATTTTTAAAAGTTTGCCTTTAAATTCTCACCAACACAGTATTTTAGGGAACTCTAGAGAAGAATTTAGCAAGTTGATAAATTTACCATGTCCCAGCACTGAGTAGCCCTCCATGCCTTTTAAAATATCTACCCCACATCCCTCGTGCTGAAACCACAGCCCATCACTTCCTACTCTATCCTCAGAAAAGAAGAGCTGTATCTCATTCTCAGTTAACTCTTTATATCCAGCACTCTCTTGAGCCATAAGGAGAAGAAGTGCTCTGCAGATAGGACTCCAACAGCAGGAACAAGGCATCAGTTTCTGTGCTGATCAAGCTTCCTACCCACACATGTGAAACGTATGTTTCCTAAAAATAAACAGCATTCAGAAATGGCACCTGCTGCTGCAAGCATCTGGGACTTTTCTCCTTGGCTGTCTCTATAGCCTAATCTCTAAACCTAATCTCTAGGGAGTCTCCCAAATTCTCTTCCATTTTTCAACCCAAGGCTTGTCCAGGACTGGAGCTTATCTACCACCTTCCACTTCTGCAGCTCCCCAAGGTGACAAGCTCTGGAAGCGTCTCCCAGAATCCTCCCATTGCTCTGGCCTGACCCAAAGCCTTACTGTCTTTATTCTTCAGACTCTAAGAGGAAACAATGTTTTGAAAAAAGAACTGAGTCCTGAGTTGAGCCAGGCATGGTGGCACACACCTGTGAGCCAGTGCTTGGGAGGCTGAGAGAGGAGGATCACAGGTTCGTGGCCAGTCTTAGCAACTTAATGAGGTCCTCTGAAATTTAGTGAGACTCTGTTTCAAAATTAAAAAATAAAAATAGGGCTGGGGGTGTAGCTCAGAGGTAGAATGCCTCTGGGTTCAATCCCAGTAATCTCTCTCTCACACACACACACACATGCACACACACACACACACACACACACACACACACACTACAACTTTAGTTCCTAATACATCTTTGTCCTTTAGTTCAGGATATAAGTAAAAATAGAGAAACAGATTATCTAGGTGAAATAAAAATATTTAAGACTCCCCTGCATATATACCTTTAATGGGAAAAATAGAAAGAAAAACTGGAAAAGGGGTTTGTATTTTTTAGATATATTGAAGAGAAGTTGTTGATTTACTCTTTTTTTTTTTTTTGCAGTATCTGGGATTGAACGCAGGGGCGTTCTACCTCCGCGCTACACCCCCAGCCCTATTTTTTATACTTTATTTTGAAACTGGGTCTCACGAAGTTGCGGAGGGCCTCACTAAGGAGAGAGAGAGAGAGAGAGATGGAGAGAGAGAGTGAGAGAGCTGAGGCTGGCCGCAAACCCAGATCCTCCGGTCTCCGCCTCCCAAAGTACTGGGATTACAAGCGTGCGCCACCACGCCCGGCTTAGTTGTTGATTTACTGATGAATAAATATGGGAGAAAAAAATAAAGACTGGTCAGGAATTCAAAAATAGATGGAAGATGGTGGCAGCAGAAAGGTCAACAGGTCAGTCCCCGAGGCTCTGTCTCTTTCTACAAACCCTGCACAGCAGAGTCACTCCAAGCCATTCCCCTCTCTATTCAACAGGTTCCTAGTTTCACTATATTGTGGGGGGGTAGGAAGGCAGGAAAGATCATTTTGATATCCCCAAATGGAACATTATGTCTTGGGAGGACACTTTTGCCAACGAAGTTCCCTCAGTTAATTAGTGTCTGAGGAGTGACCCCAAACCACTGCTTCCTTGATTATTACTCTGCCTGGAGGCCAGCAGAAGAGAAGTCCATGTATCATTCAAAAAGCCAAAGTAGCAAGTGTACAGTATTAGAGAATATCTCTAAAGTATTTACCTGTTCGAATTTCATAGATGACCCTTAGTATTGTCTTTGGTATCCAGCAGTCTAAGGAATTCAGAAATACTATTATAATTCATATCTCTAGCTTCTCAGAATGTGCTTTAATATTAAAGGCAGGAGTTTTCCCGGATGTAAGGTTCATTGGACAAGTATCTCAAAGATGACATGGAATTTGTGAATTGGCCTTTTGCTATGGTTTGTATCTGGAATGTTCCCCTGGAAGCTCATGAGCTGGAAGCATGGTCCCCAGAGCACCAAGCCTCAGTCTGGGTTATGGGTAGAGAACCATGCTGCATGTGTAACAGTCTCTGAGAACCTCATATACACGTATAGCATTTACAGTGGTAGCCAAATAAGGTTTACAGAAAATGGATTCATACATAATCAAGGATAGATCTCCAGCTTTTGAAGGGGTTATGATCCAAAAGTTTATGGATGTATTTAGGATCAGGAATGTGTTTGGCTGAACTATATTAAATTATTGTTGTTGTCGGTCAAAATGATTTAACACCATCAGTAATTTCATATAATTCAACCTAATAATTTCTCTCTGTAGCAGTCGTTAGTTCTCATTCAACTACTCTATCCCTTCTCCTGTCCTTTTCTCCTGAGGTTTCCAGCTGGTAGGGCCTGCATTTTCATTCTTGCCTAGAGCAGTCACTGCTTCCGATCAGGTCTCCAGCTCTCCAGGCCCTGTGGAACCACATACAACCTCAGAGTTTTTCTACAGTCTAAAAGAGAGAGACGACTATTTCCTAAGTATCTATTTAACTCTTTTTCTCTCATTTATTTAGATCTCCAAGACAAAAACAAATGCTGGGTCTTTGCATATACAAAAATCCAGGTAAGATTCATCTATAGTTTATAATATGACAAAGATTACTAGCCAGCTCAGAAAAAGAGTTAGAAAACATCAAGGAAAGGAAAAGAAGTACACTTATTGGAGAGGAAGCATACTAGAGAATACACATAACTGAAGGAATGTACACTTGGAAAAGCAGTTCTTTAATACAAGGGTAAGAAAAAGGGTCAACAGAGAGATTGGAGGGTTATCTAGCAATGAGTGATCAACTCTGGAACAATGCTTTGTACAAAAGATGACCAATCTCCCCATGTCTTCTAAAATGAGGAGTGGTGGCAAAACAGTTCAGATACAGAGTTAAAATTTGACACTGTGAGTCACAGAGCTCCCACTATCAGGTAACAGAAGTGGGAGCAACAAGCACACAGCAATGTTCTCTAAGGCACAGGTAATACAAGCTCCCTTGAATCTCCCCAGGCCCTCCAGTGAGTGACATGACAGTCCACTGTTTTTTTTTCTCTTTGACCTTGGAGGAAGAGGAGTCCTCACCTCCTTCCTACACCCCATTCACATCTTTCTGTTTACTTTTTTTTTTTTTTTTGAGGCAGAAGGAACATAAAATCCCTCTCTTTTTTTTTTTGCAGTACCGGGGATTGAAGCCAGGGGCCTTCTACCTCCGTGCTACACCCCCGGCCCTATTTTTTATACTATTTTGAAACTGGGTCTCACAAAGTTTCGGAGAGAGAGAGAGAGAGAGAGAGAGAGAGAGCGAGCGAGCTGAGGCTGGCCAGGAACACGGATCCTCCGGTCTCCGCCTCCCAAAGTACTGGGATTACAAGCGTGCGCCACCACGCCTGGCGCTTTATTTTTTATTTTGAAACAGGGTCTCACTAAGTTGCTGAAGCACTTGCTAAGTTGCTGAGATCGGCCTCAAACCTGCTATCCTCCTGTGTCAGCCTCCAAAGTACTGGGATTACAAGCGTGCGCCACCACGCCCGGCAAAACCCCTCTCTTGACCCTGTGCCATCGTCAGGATTCCCCAAACTCACACTTTCTCTCTCTACTTCTTTACAGGAACCCATTATAACCCAGGCAGCCTTGGGAGCCTTCATAAGATGACACTCATCCCTGCCAGGCTGCCGAATCTGCCCCAGGGTCAGCAGAGTCCTTCAGGCTGCCAAAGTCAATGGACACTCTCTGGTTTCCACCTGACTCCATTTTGTGTCTCATTGGACCATCCTGACCTAACCCTCCCATGTCCATGGATTGGGAGAAGAAATATTGTTAAAATGGCCACAGTGCCAAAGGGGATCTACAGATTCAATGCAATCCCCATCCACATAACAATGACATTTTTCACAGAACTAGAAAAAACAAGTGATTTCTAGCCTGGTAAACAAACCCCGAAACTGATAAACTAAAAAGTCTGCATAGCAAAGGAAACAATAAACAGAGTGGAGAGAATGAACCTCCAGTGGAGTGGAGAATGAACCTCCAGAATGAGAGGAAACACTTGCCAACTATTCATCTGACAGACAGTTAATATCCGGAATATGTAAGGAAATATAAAAGAAACCTAACAACAATAACTACAACAAAAAGTAAGTAATCCAATTGAAAATGAGCGCATGATTTGAACAGGCACTCCTCAAAACAAGAAATACAAGTGACTAACACATACATGAAAAAATGCTCAGTAACTCTGGCCATCGGGGAATTACAAATCACAACTACAATGAGATACCATCCCACCCCAGTTCGAATGACTATGGTTAAAAAAATTAGTAAATGCTGGCCCAGTTTTTAGTCATATTTCCTGGATTTGGGGGGAACCATGCTTCTCTGGCCCTTTTCTTATCTCTGCCTTTCCTTCCAGTCTCCATTCCTGGCCCTTCTTTTTCCTCCAATCCCTTAAACATTGGGTGTCCCCAATATGACTTCCTCAGTCCTTCTCTCGTCTCTGTCAAGATTCTTACTAACCAATAGCTTCCATGGCTATATTTCTACTAGACCTGGATAATTTCAAATGTATCAGCAAGACAAAAGGGGAAGTCATTCCCTATTCTTCAAACCCACTTTATTTATTTTTTTGCAGTACCGGGGATTGAACCCAGGGGCATTCTACCTCTGCGCTACACCCCCGGCCCTATTTTTTATACTTTATTTTGAAACCTGGTCTCACGAAGTTGCGGAGGGCCTCGCTAAGGAGAGAGAGAGAGAGAGAGAGAGAGAGAGAGCAAGCGAGAGCGCTCTGAGGCTGAATCCGGATCCTCCGGTCTCCGCCTCCCAAAGTACTGGGATTACAAGCGTGCGCCACCATGCCCGGCCTCAAACCCACTTTATGAAACTCAGATAATGGTGCCGCCATCCACAAAGGCACCGTGGTTTTCTAGCTCCGTACCCTCCTCCTGCTCATTCTTCATATTCAGTCAATTACCACACATCACACAGTTCCTGCCTCCTACAGATCTCTGAAACTGTTTCTCTGCTCTACCTTAGTCTTCTTACTATCTTCTACTTGAATCATGATCACAATTGCCTAATAACTCTCTCTGTGCTATTTTTAATCAGCTCTCAAAAGTATAGTTCTAAATACAAATGTGATCATGTCCTTCTACTGAGGAAGTGAATAGTTTCATATAAGCCTAAGCCAGTCCTCCACCTGAGCCCCCAATACCACAGAGCAGTCATTATTTGCAACAAAGTAACACATATTAGTTACACACGCCATCACTGAGAGAACTGAAATAGTCACTCAAATCATGTTGTGTGTTCTGTGGTTCAGATGAGGCACCCTGGTTAAGAAAGGCTGACACAAGCCTCCTGCCACCAAACTTCCACCACTCCCTACTTCTTCACACACAACCTGCCTCCAAACAGGAACCGCCCACACTTTTTCACACCTGTATGCATGGACATATGCTGTTCCCCCGTCTGGCATTCTCTTCTTCCACCTGTGCACTCGAAGGCTCCCATTCATTCCGGATGCTCAGACAACACTGCCTTGGACCTTGCCCAACACATGTCACTCTGCACATACCCTCTGAGCGCATCACACCATCATGCAGGTTTATTCACATGTTCATGTACTTTACTAGAATGTGAGCTCAGCCTCACCAGCAAAATTCCTGAAATACAGTGAATATAGAATAAAAATCCTTTTTTTTGAGATAACCATAATAAATGCTCCTTATCTTTTTCATTTTTATTTTTTGTGGTACTAGGGATTGAACCCAGAGGCATTCTACCAAGAAGCAACAACTCCAGCCCCCCTTTTTTATTTTTTGTTTTGAAATAGGTTGCTAAATTGCTGAGGCTAGTCTTTAACCTGTGATCCTCCTGTTTCAGCCTCCCAAGTACTGGGATTACAGGCATGCACTACCAAGCCTAGCTTAAATGCTCCTTATCTTAAAAACTTGCAATAGTTATTCCAATTTCTGGAGCTCTATTCATTATTTAAAAAAAAAACTCAGAAACAATTTAATATCATATTGACAATCACAGTTAAAAGAAAGCCTAGACATACCCCCCTCCCCAGCAATGACTCTTCTTTTTCAAAGGAACAGATGGAGGGAGAAAACTGTTCTTAAAATGAGTTGCACCAAGATATATGCCTTTTTCCCAGAAGATAGCCAATATGTGGCAAAAAAGGAGGAGGATATGTAATACTGGCATAGAGCTTGTTAAAATTATCTTTAAAGATCCATACTATTTGCTGCTCTAAGTTCTTGTTAGAAAAAGAAGCAAAACTTGTTCCTGGCTGTCTAAACAAGGAAAGAGTTATGATTGGATGCCACAGCCCCACACTTAAGCTTCATAGCAAGTTATAATAGGGACAGAACACACCCCATGGTGACACAGTTGCCAGGTGGCACCCTCAGAATATGACTGCTGGCTGGGGGAAATCCTCCCATGCCACCTGCAGATGCAGCGACCTCCGGCCAGATCTGGGTACAGACCTCTTTCTGCATTGAAACACTGTATCTGACAGACAGCCAGAAGCAGTAGGCTCAATACCTACTGTGTAGCTCAGCACAGATTAAGAGAGAGAATCAGGAAATCATAAACACTTTAATTTTACTTGACAGAAAACAATCACCTCATTATTTAC
Organism: Glis glis; assembly: GCA_004027185.1. NCBI lineage: Eukaryota > Metazoa > Chordata > Mammalia > Rodentia > Gliridae > Glis > Glis glis. The sequence continues at coordinate 14,170 of PVJS01009377.1, forward strand.
AAGAATTAAAGCAAGGCCCAAGACAAAGAGGGTGCATCCCTGATCTCAGCAGGTTTTTAAACCAGAGCACACAGCTCAATTTATTTTTTAACCATGCTGTGGTGCAAAACTAGACTTGGAACCTTATCACCCACGCTGACACGACACTGTCTCGAACTTTTTCATGTCTTCAACTCTAGCCATACTTCCCAACTGCCTTATAACCACCTCCTAATCCCTTAGCTCCTGCATCTGGACTGCTGAGAGAGTCCTTCTAAGAGCACTGCCATCCCTCCAGGGCCCCTGCACTCGGCCACACTGAGGCCAAACACCTCTTTGAACTAATCATGCTCTTGCTTTAAATAATTTCAGTGGCCTATCACTTACCAAGAACATTCTGTCATCTTTATCTCACGATCAAGAAGGCCCCACCTAACAAATTCCAGTATCTGAGCTTTCATCTCTTTTTTCTATAGCTCTTTTTGCATATAATGTATTACTTAATTTACATACTTACTACATTTGACTCTCATATCTAAACCTCACATGTAAGCTCTAGTAGGAAAGCTTTTTATCCATTTATTCATTGATGCACCCCAAGCACATGGAATAGCAGATGCAGGGTAGATGTTCATTAAACATTTGTTTAATGGAATGCATTCAGTTGCCTAAATTCTAGCCTTCCTTTATATCTACAATCAACACTGATTTTTTTTCTTATATCTTCTTTTTTTTGGTACATTCTACCTCCGAGCTCTATTCCCAACCCTATTTTATTTTTTTATTTTGAAACAGGGTCTAACTAAACTGCTGAGGGCCTTGCTAAGTTGCTGAGGCTGGCTTTGAACCTGCGATCCTCCAGTCTCAGCCTCCCAAGCCACCATGCCTGGCTTTTTCTTACATCTGTTACTTGAGTTCTTTTAAATCAGGCCTACAAAACAGATGAAATTAGATGAAGTCCCTCAGAGGGACTTAAACTTACTTTAGTTTAAGCCCTTTTTTGATGACATCAAGTGCTTTCTAAATAAGCTGGTCATATTCATGTAATTCATAAGATTCACTATTTAGTTTTTTAAGTTACTGACCACAGAGGTATTTAACAACTGAGGGTAGAGTGTAATGAGTTTTATCGTAATTTAAATATTAAAGAAAAGTCTCTTCTGTCCAAAGCACTGACAAAGCTTTAAGCTTTAAACTGTGGCTAGTATGTCTTTGGTGACTAATTCAGTTTATATGCTGCTTAAATTTAGGGCCCAATGTGGGTGCTAACCATTATTTGGGATAAGATCACTTTCATTCTTCATTTTTATTTTACCTAGTGCTTTAGGTAGCTCAGATAATTTCAAGTATAATATACTGCTCTTTAAATATCTTTTAGGCAGATGTTTCAATGGATGACACTAAATTTACCAATTCCAATTTCAATTAGGAGAGCTTGATCCAACTTTTCTTTATTGCTGTTTCTCTTGTTAATAACACTGAGTTAGCATGAGATGAATGTCATCTTCTATAGAGCTTATTAGAAAAAAAGATGCATTCTTACCAGTGTGAACTTCATGTTTTTGCTAACTAATAATGATTCTTTTGTTGTTGTTGATAAGCATGAAAGTCCATTTTTTTTTTTTTGTTGTTGATGAGCATTTAAGAATAAGTGATATTCAGCCAGGCATGGTGGCCCACGCTTGTAATCCCAGTACTTGGGAGGCTGAGACCAGATGATCTGGATTTGCAGCCAGCCTCAGCTACTTAGTGAGGCCCTCCGCAACTTAGTGAGACCCTGTTTCAAAATAAAGAATAAAAAATAGGGCTGGGGATGTAGCCGGGAGGTAGAATGCCCCTGGGTTCGATCCCTAGTACTGCCAAAAAAAAAAAAAAAATAAGTGTATTTATTAACTTTTGGCTTTCTTGGATAATAAATTTCATATAAGACCAGGCGTGGTGGTGCACACCTTGTAATCCCAGTACTTGGGAGGCTGAGACAAGAAGATGGCAGGTTCGAGGCCAGCCCCAGCAATTTAGCGAGACTCTCGCAACCTAGGGAGACCCTATTTCAAAATAAAAAATAAAAAGGGCTGGGGGTATAGCTCGGAGGTAGAATGTCCCTGGGTTCAATCCTTAGTACTTCAAAAAATAAAATAAAAAAATAAATTTCATATGAAAATGTAACCTCTTGATAAAGGTCAAGTTCATTAAGCTTCGGTCCTGAAGAATGGTGTAGTACAGGATTTAACATGACTGGTTTGATTGCAATTAACCAGGTGCCCTGCTCCTCCTGTCACCTTGCTGTGAACTCCGTGACTTGCTGAGCTGGCACTGGGGTCTGCTGAGTTCCTGTAATGCAGGCATAAGGAGGTGCTTATGGGGATTTGTGGTAAAATATCAGTTACTTCAAATGAACATGTGCTCACTGTATGGGATTAGTTGCTCTTACCTAATATCGTGACAGTGAAAAACATTGTTTTAAGAAAAAAATTAGCAGTAAATTATTCCATGTCCTTCAGGAAATAATGAGAATATCCTAAATGGGCCACATGTTTGTGATATTCACCTACAATGTAATTGTGTTAGAATTTCCAAGCTATATCTGTATCACAGTGTATCCATAAATTCAAGATAATTAATAATATGCTTTTCTTTCTGAGTGGGATAAAATAGGTTGAGGGGTGGGTGAAGTCTCGGATGTACTGAGTATGAGATTTCTAAAGATGCTTTCAAACTCAAGAATTTTGACTCCATTGTGGGCCAAGCTTAAGATTTTAAGTAACACTGATCTCCTGTTTTTCCTTAACCTTCTAATATGGCCCCACAGCTCCTGTATTGGAATTCCTTCTAAATCCAGCCCCTCTGTTTTACCCCCTCGGCAATGTCCATGTTCGGGCTCTCATTATCACTAGACTCCTCTAATATTTCTGTATCTAGTCTCCCTTCTCTTTTGTACATGACTGGATGTAAGTCCCTACAAAATAAATCTGAAAATGGAACTCTCCTGCTTAAATCCCTGCCTTGGCTTCTCATTCCTTTATAAAATAACAACTGGCTATCCTTCAAGATTCTTTCCACGCAGCCCTACCCTACCTCAATTTTTTTTTTAATCACTATGCACTACATGTGCCTGCCCAGTCGCCCTTTTTTATCTGGCAAACTTCTATTTGTTCCCCAATACTCAGCCAAGCATCGCCACTTCTAAAACCCCTTTCCTGACTCCTTTTACTCAAAATTGGCCATTCCCTCGTCTGTGCTCTCACAATACATCTGTAGTACCTCCACTACGTCACATGTAACAGTGGCTTGTTACTGGCTTGTTGGTAAGTCTGTTGTAGATTCCTGGAAGACTCTCTGCTTACTGAGCCCATTGATGAAATTCACTCAAGAATAACACAGGTGTCTGTGCTCCAAGACCGTCCACCTTCAGGTGTGACACCCATCGTGGCTCAGAGTGGAGCTTAGAACATCTTTTCCCACTCCACCTGCAACATTAGCAACAAAAACATTTAGGACCATACAAAGTAAGGGAAGCTGGTGGCAGGCCCAAATAGCCTGACAACACAGCAGCCATCTTGGTACCTGAACTATCAGCCATCTCTTTATATTTGAGCATATTGAGGTCTTTCTAACATATGACTGTATAGTGCAGCGTTCACATAATCACCCAATTAATCCCTTGAAGTAAAATATTGTTTTTATTTTTCTATTAAATTGTAAAACCATAAAATCAAGAAAAACAATGCATTGTAGAATATATACGATATAACCTCCAGTTTAAAAAATTCATTGAAGACGGGCATGGTGGCATATGCCTGTAGTCCCAGTGATTTGGGAAGCTGATGCAGGAAGATCACAAGTTCAAGGTCAGGCTGGGCAACTTAGTGAAACCCTGTCTCAAAATAAAAAATAAAAAGGGCCAGGGAAGAGGGGCATTTTGGTGCATGCTTGTAATCTCAGTATTTGGGAGGCTGAGACAGGAGGATCGCAGGTTTGCAGCCAGCCTCAGCAACATAGTGAGACTCTCAGCAACTTAGCGAGACCCTGTTTCAAAATAAAAAATAAAATAGGGCTGGGGGGTGTAGTTCAGAGGTAGAATGCCCTTGGTTCAATCCCTAGTATCCCCCCCACACACACACACATACACAGAGCCAGGGATGTGGCTCAATGGCAGAGTGCCCCTGGGTTCAATCCCCAGTACTGAAAAAAATGGTAATGATGAATGAACCTTAATGTATTTTGCTCACACTAGGAATGTTAAGAAATTGATATATTACCAGAAGAAATAAACACAAAACAAGCCCCAAAAATGGAAACTTCAATTTTTATTTTGAGACGGGGTATCTCTAAGTTACTCAGGCTGGCCTTGAACTTGCAATCCACCTGTCTCAGCCCCCTGAGTCACTAGGATTACAGGTGTGCACCATGGCATCCAGCAAAACTTCAGAATAATTTTGAAATAAATATTTCTTAAAACCTAGTAAAATTCACTCAACTTCAGTATGATGGTGCTCCCTTCATCCTGCAACATAAGTACAAAGATCACAAGTGAAGATAGTAAAGGAAAGAACGAGATCCCACATTTAGAAAATAATTCATTAAATAACTTTTGACATCACTTCTCAAAAACTGTGGGTATAGCTAGAGGTAGTGGCACATGCCTGTAGTCCCAGTTCTTGGGAGGCTGAGACAAGAGGATCACAGGTTTGAGGACTGACTCAGCAACTTAGGGAGACTCTCAGGAACCTAGTAAGACCTTGCAAAAACAAAACAAAACAAAACAAAAATTAAAAGAGCTGGGGGTGTAGCTTGGAGGTCAAAAGCCCCTGGGTTCAATTCCCAGTACCACAAACAAACAAACAAACAAACAAAACACCTGTGGGTATAATTATCATATTTTTAATTTTCTACCAGTCCATGTCAAATATTTGTCCCCAAACCTCCAATCTCTTCATCTTAGTTGCCTCACCTTTCTTTCTTTCCTATCTTACACATTCTATTTTGACATTTAGCTTTCCACCTTTTATTTTCAAGATAGAAATTTTTATCTTAAGTAGTTTCTCATGATCATCTTCATTTTTCCTTTTACTTCCTTTCTATTTCCCACCTTCACTTTATTCTCATCTTATCCATTAAAACATTTTTACTAATTTTAATGATTTCTGTCTATTCTACCCTATCTCTAATAAACAATCAGTTAAATCTTCTTTGTATTTATGATTAATATAAAAATGCTATTTTCTTAAACATAAGGATAAATGGGAATATCACAAATTGAGGGATTTCCTAATGATCACAGTCACAAAAGCAATATCTTAATTTGAGTATCTGAAAATTTTTTTAAGCAGTACTCCCTAATACTACTTGGTTGAACACATTTCTATTGAGGAATGAATAATACTGTGATTCAAAACAAATGTAACACATTTCTGAAGCACTTCTCCTTTAAGCACAACTTTTTAAGAGACCCCTGATCTCCTTATATTTCTGTGGCTGTATAACTCAAGAGATTAAAATATATTTGGAGCTCTCAAAATTCATTAGGAAGCACTTGTTGAAAGAAGGTTTGTAGGCCTAAGAAAACACAATGCAGGTCAGTTACACATTAATAATAAAATACTCAATTCTCTGCTCAAGCAACAGAGCCACTGAACAAATGTTTTGTTTGCTTGGTTATATCCATACTGACTGATATATATCTCCAAGGAAAAAGAAGGCCACCAGCACTAAAATCCTATGCATTTTCATCAGAGTAAGTTCTGAAACAGGAATAGTGAATCTTTAGCTTGAGACAGAGAGCTAAGTCTTTTAACGGGCAATTTCTGCATGTGTATCTCGTGCCCTAACACCCTTCAATTTTACCTCTTCTGCTAGGTGTAAAGAGGAAAAGTGAAATGGGCATTGTTAGTTTGATTCTCATGTTAACCTATAATCTAAGAATAATTATTAAATTATTATGGGAAAGGCATTAATTTTTCTAAGAACTTTCATGTAATACAAAATAAGTTAAACTACAACATAACACCATTTTAAATAAGATAACTAAGATCTGGTACAATGAGTCATCCTATGATGTAGAAATTGCTAATACTCAATTTCTTATGCTCTTCAATGCTCTATTACTAAAAATTAATTCTCAGGCTTTTAACATTAAATCCTAAACTAAAAAATGGTACATTCAAGTCAAGGCAGATGTTTGCCCTTTCACACTTTTAAATAGAGGCTAAGTATAGCATTTTAAAGAAATAACAAAAGGACACACAAAAAGTGTTTAAAATAAAATAGCTCATAATTATGACCTATTTGAAATTTTGACTTCCCTGAAGTTATATTGTACCTGGTAATTATTAATTGATTAAACGTTACTCATTTTCAACCACAACTACACTTACAGGTTTATTATTAGCTATAAGAAATAGATTCTTATTTGTAAAATTTTAAATGATTTGATAATCCACTAACAGTTTTTCAAAACTTCTTCAATCTAAACAATGAACATCAATATCTTTAAAGTTATTTATTGACTGAAGTTATATGGTTCTACTGTTTTGTTCACCACTAGTAGTAAAAATTGCCAAAGTCCTTCAAATATATTTCACTATAAGTATAGAATATAAATATTGAGATTCACTACAACTATTGATCATCATTTTTTAAGTTAACTTCACTACCAACTCAACTTTTTTAGTAAATATTTTACAAATATTTCTCAATGGCAACATACTAGTGCTTAACACAAAACAGTTTATTTCGTGTCCTCCCCATTTCCATTCATATCTCCAACTATAATCTGACAGTAGTATAAAATGCTAACCATAAAAACCCAGGCCCAATAATAAAGATGTCTTGTATATTTTAACTTTATCACTTCCTATGTGTCTTAACCACTTCAATGGGCAACCAACATTATTTTTCTTAAAAAAAAAAACAAAAACTCTCGTTGACTAAAAGCCTGTTTGAAAAGTTTAAAATAATATCTTAAAAAAGTCATCTAAACCTATACCATCAGGTCTCAATAATCTATATTTAGTAAAGTCAAACCATAACAGGTATTCTAAAGTCATTTGTGTTTGATTTTAGGAGATGATTTTAATCAAACGTATGTTGTGCTTTTATTTTGGTAATTAGTACTACCATTTGTCAATGAACAAAAACAAAATTGCGAAGCTATAGTAAAGGTATAATTGTCCCATTCTCTTTTCATATATTTTAGGAACAAACTTATTTCTCAAGCAGATGCAAAGATAATGCACAGAGCAGCTAAGGCTGGGCTCTTTTTGTGTATTTATTACTGCATACATTACCTGAAAAAATAACTCTTGAAGCCCAAAAGTCTTTTCCTCTAATAACAATAATTTGAAAAGTAATTTGGGGGTAGAAGTTTGTTGTTGCTGCTTTTAGACAATATATTCATTTAATTGTTGTCATATCCCCATGATGCCTTAGAAAAGAGGAGACTGAGGTCTAAAGATACTAAATTTTTCTGGCCAAGATCACAGCAAGAAAGCAACAGAGCCTGGAATTACAGTAGGTCTTCTGATGACAAATCAGTGCTCTCTGTACTGCTTCTCAAGGTCCTTAATTAGTAAGTATATTTTTAAAATGCTTCAGTAGCAAATCATCAAAAGACATGCTTGATGAGGGGCGAGAGGCTCAGGAACAGTCATTTAATTCACCCCCTCTACTTTGCCCATTAGCCAGAGATGGGTCTTCACAGGGGTTTTACCCATGTAGCTAATTAGCTAATGGACTGCCTTGACATCTCACCCTATTTTTCCTCCCTAAGATAATCATATAGTGTTTTACCTGGTTTGTGGTTTTGTGTTGGATTATCACTACTCATGACACTAGAGACAGATAAGTAAAAAACTTGATGCAAACGGGGAACCCCCCCCCCATGAGCCTTGCAGTAGGACTCCTGAAGAAATCCTGACTCCTCCTCTCCCTAGTGATGGAGCCTTTGATGAGTTTTTTAAACTCACTCAGCCTTGTTTTCCTCCTCTGTAAACTGGGAATAAGAGAATTCGACTCACAGGTGCTTTGTAAGGAAGACAGCAGTGCAGGCATACATGTGCCAGGCATAGCACACGCTCACACATTAGCTTCTCTTTCACCCCTTTAATTTTTTTTCTTCACTAAATCTTATGGGAAAAGAGAGACTGATAATATATTTTACACCCAACAAGTGAATCAAGAATTACCTTAAAATTAAAAAGAAACCATATCCATTAAGTATCTAAGTAGCAATTCAAAGAAAATTTCTTGGGTACTAAAATTCAAATATGCTTTGCATTACTCATATTTTAAGGTAATTGACTTGCTGTTTGGAGAAAGTTTAAATTATAAATGTAAAATTCAAAACATCCTTTCCCTGTCTCTGAATAGCTATAACTGTCTCCATTAACATGTGAGATAAAATCAAGAACAACCACCTTTTGCAGAGAGGGAAAAGACTTCTCCCAGAACCTAACCACACAAATAACTGAATTGCTAGCTATAAGGACAAAGCCACCAGCAGCTGACTCCTGGGCTTGAAACCCTCTATGGTGAATGCCAGTTCTGGGCATCGATGTAAATCCAGTGAGTTGCTTGTCTTAGTATCCAGCATGGATAAATTGCCTAGACTAGGGAGGGCAAATTTGTTTCAGCTTAAGTGTCAACTATGACTGAGAGTGAAAATCCAAAGCACTGTATATGGAAGAAGTTTGAGGCCACACTAAAGCTTTGCAGTAAAGAGCACTAGGATCGATCTGTAGTCTGCAGGGATGGAAGAATATGCAGCGAATCTGCTGGCTGGCCATTAGTCACTTATTTCCAGAATCATCTGGCCTCACTGAAAAAAATAGTAGTAGTAATCAGCTAATTGATAGATCTTAATGACCACACTACTATATCAGCAAAGTCTCTAGAAATCTCAGTGACATAAAAGAAGTATTTTTAAGATACAGGTGACAAATCATAATCTGATTTCTTTTCCATGGGCATGGTGGAATCAACGCCATGTGTTCACATCTCCTTTCCTTCTCCTGAAGTCTCAACTAGGCTCTGTCCCCCAGCTTTGCCTACATTTTGGTGAGGCCATTATCTGAGTTCTTACCAATGGAACATAGGTAGAAATGATGCCTAGGTCTGGTCCCATTTCCTTCAATATTTCACTTTCTGTCTTCCTTCCTCATTAGCCAGATGCACAGACTAGTGAAGAAACTTAAACCTTAGGAAACAAACTTCCTAGGACTCCCTAGACAGAAGGACTCTCCCCAGCAGTGATATGAGCAAGAAATAAAACTTGTATCGAGCCACTAGCTCTTGGGATTCACAATGAGGTAGTTCTGGTGGAGAATGACAAATGTGTCAGTCTACATGCCACCTACATGGGTCAGTGATGGCCTGAGCTAAGGAAATCAGAATTATTCCCTATGACCTTTTTTCCCCTCTAATTTTCTGAGATAAATTTGTAGAAGTAAAATTTCTGGGTCAAAGAATTTTCAAGGGTTTTGATTGATATTGATGATCTACCCTCCCAAATATTCATATCAATTTAAACTCCCACCAATTGAGTACTGAACTCATACTCTTTTTCAATTTGAGAAAGTTATGCTGAGCTTACCTGAAGAAACACTTCTTTCTTAATTCACAGTACTGCCCCAAGAAATGACTCATATAATCTACAATAAGAACCCACGTTGAATCTCCATGCCATTGAGATTTATCACAAATAGACAGACCCTTGGTATAGCAATGTTGTCATACCACACAATTCATAAAATGCAATGCAACTCCTTTAGAATCATAGTGAGAATTATTGTGGAAAAAAAGAACAAGTAGAGAACCACAACACAGTGAGAAGATGCAAGTGTTAAACAGTTGGTGCAGCCTGCTCAATAGTTCAGCCTCAAATCAGCGTCATGCAGAACTTTCCACGGGTAGACTCCTGCTCATTTAAGGTAGCACAAACCAGCCACTTCATGTTAAAATACTTAATGAAGAGGCCAGAAAACCATGACCACACTGCAACCTCAATGGGTTAAAGGGAAACAAAACAAAACATCATTAAGCCATGGTCTAATTGAATTACCTAGCAGGAAGTTGGAACAGCTGTAAACTGTACCCTTTGACACTAGCCAGGTTAATAAAGAGATTACAGTGAAATTCTCTGGCATAGATGGAGCAGTCAGAACTAAGAGAACAACGCAATGACACATAAGAACACATGCTTACGGCAGTGAATGAGAACTATTCAGTATTAATACATACAGAATTTGTGATTTTGTTTCTTTGGAATTCAACTTCGTTATCCATAAAAACTAAGAGGTTGGACAGATTCTCTCTAACCTTAAAGGCCCTCCAGATCAGGGCCTGTCCACACTTCAGGTACCATATCTTAACATTCTGTCCCCCTAAACTCAGTCTTCCAGCAACCTCAACTTTTTCTCCTGAAATGTGCCTTGCATTCTGCAAGCCTCTTCCTAGAGTGCAGTCTACAGCAGCCCTTGCCCACACTTCACTAACATAAGAACCTTCAGGTCCAAGTTTAAACACCACTTCCTCTGCAGCACACCCCCACTGTAGTGGGTTCTTTTTTAATCACTTGTAATTCTTTATTTCATTTTCCTTCTCCCCTACTAAGTTGCAAGCTCTCTGATGCCAAGGGCTGTGTGTATCTTATTCACCATGGCATCCCTGCCTCCCAGAACAATTCGTGGCACTTGGTAAACATCCAAATATTTGTTAAATGAATAAATAATGGGATTATGCTAAATAAGCTATAGAAAGTCTCAACGCTGAAAGTAATTTCTAATTTCTCTAAATATGTCATTAAAAAACAAATTTAGCAGCACTTGGGAGGCTGAGACAAGAGGTTCTCAGGTTTGAAGCCAACCTCAGTAACTTAGCAAGACCCTCACGAAGTTAGTGAGATCGTTTCAAAAAAGGGTGGGGAGTTGAGGGTGTAGCTCAGAGGCAGAATGTCCTCCCTAGTACCAAAAGAAAGAAAGAAAAAAAACCCAAATTAAATATGTTGACATTTATTTCTCTCTTTACAAAGGCAAAAGAATCTTAAATTTGCTTTTCTAAACTCAAGGTTTTTTTTTTTTTTATTATGCTATTGGAGATGGAACCCAGGGACTCACACATGTTAGGCAAGCATTCTACCAATAAACTATGTCCCCAGTCATACCACTCACATTTTTTGTTAATGGTAGTATTGTTGTGTTAGTGAATAACGTCAATAAAAAGTTAACAATATTTCAGTGCCAATCAAAAGTTTGTAGCAAAATTTGATTTTTTTTTTAGTTTAATGCCATCCCACTTATTAATTCTTGTTTTAATTTCCTGAGCTTTGGGGGTCTTGTTGAGGAAGTTTCTACCTGTGCCTATATGTTGGAGTGTTGGACCTATGCCCTCCTCTAGTAATTTCACTGTCTTTGGTCTAACTTCTAGGTCTTTGATCCATCTCGAGTTGACTCTTGAGCAGGATGAGAGGTAAGGGTTTAGTTCCATTTTTCTACAAATGGATAACCTTTATAACTATCCTTAACATGTGTAGTACATATATACTTACGAGTTATAAAATGGATATTAATAAACAATGCTACCCAACTGTAACCCACTTCAAACAGACCAAAGAAAATGGGTACACACATCACCTATACAAAATACTGCCAGGTGTGGTGGCGCATGCTTGTAATCCCAGTACTTGGGTGGCTGAGACCAGAGGATCTAGGTTCGCGGCCAGCCTCAGCTAATTAGTGAGGCCCTCTGCAACTTAGTGAGACCCTGTTTCAAAATAAAGAATAAAAAAAATAGGGCTGGGGGTGTAGCTCAGATGTAGAATGCCCCTGGGTTCAATCCCCGGTACCGCAAAAAAATAGCAAAAAAATACTGATGAAGGATTTTTCTAATATTAATACCTATCATCTAATATCTAGTAATTAGTGATATATACCAAGAGAAGTACACATATGCACTAAATGCACAACTAAAATTATAGATATAATTGTCAAAAATCTAACATTTTTTCAAATTTAACAACTTGTTCAGTGTTCTAACTTTTCATATCAAGGTTATAATATTTCCCCAAACTAAATTTTTATCATATCACAAGAATACCAGTGTTGAGAGACTATCAGGATATATGCATTAACTATGTACAATAAGCAATTTAGTGATTTTGTTTGTTTCCCTCCAGTATTCCACACCAACTGCTTTTATGTTCTTTTGAGAGAATGGATCCAGTTTAGCTCCTTGCTTTTCTGAGAAATAGCAGGTAAAAGTAAAACCTTTAAATAGAAAGTTTATGAGGGAAAAAGGATCTAATATTTGAAATATAAAGTGTGTAATAAAAAAAGTTAGCAAATATTTACCAAAACTGCCATGACTCTGTTTAGTGTTAAGGCAGCCTAAAATAAGCTTCAGGTCTACTTCTGGCCACCATGATGGGAGAGCGACATCTTTCTACTGTGCCTTGCTGCCATGGTTTCTGCCTTGGTGCTGGCCAACTATAGACCTAATCTTTGAAACAGTAAAAATGGCATTACAGGCCTGCCGTGGTGGTGCATGCCTGTAATTCCAGTTCTTGGGAGGCTGAGACAAGAGGATGGCAGGTTCAAGGCTACCATACACAGGGTACAAGTAGAGCCAATGGATGGAAGCTATAAGGAATCAGTGTGGCTCAACTGTTGAGCTTACAGAATACACTCTCCCAGTTCTGGAAGCTGGAAATCTGAGGTCAAGGTTCTAGCATGACCAATTTCCACATTTTGAAGATGTTATATTACTGCTTACTGACCAACAATTGTTTCTAATGAAAAGTGAGTGGCTAATCTTAATGGGGTTCTCCTGGCTCCAAGAAATGAAAGAGATGCAGCTACAAGATGGAAGAAGCCTGGCTTCTGAAAGTGCTGGGGCCTTCCACATCCCCAGCCCTAGACACTAACTTTTAAAAGAGCTATATCCAAGATATAATCTGGTGTGACTGCCTTTCCAAAGGCAATTGAAGCCAAAGTCCAGCTCAAGGGACATTTAATTTCCAGTTCAAAGAGATGTATCATAAGAATTCAGATGTTATGGACAAGTCAAGAAATGGTTTCAAAATAAGAAATTAAGTCTGCCAAAGAAATTCACCATCTGCTGAATGTCTGCAATTTGTCCATCCTTAAGACAGAATGGTGAACCAAAATTATATGCAATTCCACTGTTAAATCAGAACAATTAGAATTGGTATTAATGTGACAAAATCCAGAATTCAGAGATGTAAAAACAATAGCAGAACCTGTAATTGTGCTTTATACAGTATAATAAAAATGTACTTATTCTAATAAAGAAAAACTTACTCCTGAAATAAAATAAAATAATATAAAATAAACTTCAGACTAACACTAAACAGAATCCCATTGCAGCTCTGTGAGTGATATGAGAGGGATATAATATAGGGGAGGGGGCATCTAAGCACTGAGAAGCAATGTTTACTGCTAGATTTTACAAATAAGCTTTTAAAAACACATTAAAACACAGAAACAACATGTACAAAGGCCCAAAAGAAATACACAGTATAGTGAATCTAATGAATTAAATAGTAGCTCAAGAATGAACTGTGGGAGGTGTATGTGTCTATAGACAAGAACAAAAGATAGAAAGTCAGGGCAATTCCACTCCAGCATGAGGTGAACTATCAAGGGAAAAAGACCTGATAATCTAGAGAAATATTGTAGGCATCCTTCCATCCATTTAGCTGAACTCACAAGAAAATAAAAGCAATCCCTAGGGACACAAAAAGAGAGAAGTTTCAGGAAATCCCACAGTAGAGTAAGGTAGGTAATACTGATGAGGAGGCTGCCCTGAAAGCAGGTGTTGATCTGGGGCCCTAAAGGCTCAGATTCTTAAAGCTCTCTGGGGCCTTCTGGAGTAAGTAAAGTGAGTAACTGGGTCTAAGATGCCCTAAGTAAAGTTGGGATCCTCCTAGGATTAAACCCTTAGTAGAGTCAGGAGAAAAAGTAAAAAAGAATACCTTTTAGGAAAGGGAAACAACAGAAAAAAAAGCCTACACTCTGGGTAAATGAGGGGTAAAAATTCTCTGAGGCTGTGGTAACTGCAGCTTTCCCTTGCCCAAGGTTGTGGTTCAAATTTATTCTACAGACCCACACTCCAATATCTGATACCCTTAGGGCCATGTGTTTCAAAATTCCTAATTTTTCAGATTCAACAAAGGCATTCTGGTATATACACAATATTAACACCCCATGGCCTACCATGGTAACACATGCCTATAATCCAAGCACTTGGGACACTGAGACAAGAGGATTGCAGGTTTGAGGCCAGCCTCAGCAACTTAGCTAGACCCTATTTCAAAGTAAAAAAATAAAAAGGGCTGGGGTGTAGCTCGGAGGTAGAATGTCCCTGGGTTCAATCCCCAGTAGCCCCCCAAAATCATTAATACCCCAGTATAATTTGCACAGCACATCATAATATGACAATATTTCTGTAGCTACATTTCATGATAGGTAGTATAAACACTATGTCAGGTCTACTTTATCATCAAACAATTTACAAAAAGAATTTTGGTTGTCTGAATTCTTTGGATTTTCAAAGTATGAATAAGGATTTTGTGCCTAAACACACACTAGACAGGGTGCTCTGAGAGCATCCTGAGGTCTATGTGAAGCAAATACAGATTCTCTTGGGGAGAACCTAGATTTCAGGATTCTCACAGATGAAGTCTTAGCCAACATGACCTCAGAGTCTGAAGTTATAAAACAAGGAGGGAATATCATGGCTGAAAGTCAGGCACAAGCAACAATAGAAACAGGACTTCATGTAATATATGTAAGAGATGTAGAATATAAAATTACTTTTGTTAAAAATGATAAAGAAATAAAAGAGAAACTCAAAAGTGTAAGAACAAAACATATTTTATCCAAAAATTTTGAAAAACTTCAAAAATTAAAAATATAAATGAATAAATCAAACATTAAGAATATTAAAACATTAAAAATAAGGAAACAGCTAAAGAGAGAATTAATAAACTGGAAAAGATCTGAAAAACAAAGCATACAGAAAAGAAGGCATTGGATACTGTGAAAGGTATATTTAGAGATATAAGGATGTAATAAAATCTAACATACTTCTAATCATATTTGAAGGACAGAAAAAGAGAATAAGCCAGGTGTGGTGGTGTACGCTTATAATCCCAGTACTGGGAGGCTGAGAGAGGATCAGGGATTCACAGACAGTCTCAGCAACTTAGCAAGGTCTTCCCCAACTTAGTGGGACACTGTTTCAAAATAAAAAATAAAATAGGGCAGAGGGTGTAGCTCAGAAGTAGAATGCCCCTGGGTTCAATCCCCAGTACCACAAAAATAAGTAAGTAGAAAAAAGAAAAAGAGAATGGATATAGGCAACAATCAATGTTAACTGAAAGGCTGAGAATTTTCCAGAACCAATGAAAGACATTGACTCTCAGATTCAGGAAATGCAAGTTCCAAGTAGAATAAAGGAATGGACAGCTACTTTTAGACATATACACACTAAAGAAGGACAAGACAAATGGATTTTAAAAGTAGCCATAAGAACAAAGGGATTGCCTAAAGGCAGGTAGACTGATCGATTAATTCTTAACAGCAACAACAGAAGCCAAATGAGTAAAATAGCATCTTCAAAGAGAACCTCTCATTCTAGAATTGTGTTCCTGGTATACTATCCTTCCAAATCATGAATAAAATTAAAAAAAATGTTAGACCAAAACAGGGTTTACTAGTAAAACTTCTCATTAAAGGGCCTCAGAAAGATTCAGTTCAAGAAAATTTTAGACATAATGAAGGAATGGTGAGCAAAGTCAGTTACAAGGTGGGTGCACCTAAATAAACACTGCCTCTATGAAGTAAGAATGCCTGGTCTCGGTGGTTAAAACTATGGTAGAACTAAAACTCTGTATGATAATAGCGCATAAATCTGAAGTGGGTAATTAAAGTGAAAAGCTTCTAAACTTCTTTGGGAAGAAGAAAAAAATTACTGATCTACTTTAAAGTATGCATATTAAATTCTTAAGGGTAATCACTAAAAGAATGGAAATAGTAGGTTCCAAACTAGGAAAGAGGAAATACATGTTCCAAACTATAGAAGAGGAAAGTTAAAATTAAAGTAAAAACTGATGCAATTAAAAGGAGGGGCAAAAACAAGCATGGAGAAGAAGCCAAAGTCCAAATTGCTCAGAATATGCATGCGAGTGCTATCGTGGTGGAGTGGCAGCAATGGTCCTAGTGGTAGCAACAGCAGGAACAGCAGCAATTGTACCAGTAATGGTAAGCAGTAGAGGTAGTGGTACTAACTGATTATTACTGCATATTTGTGTGCAAGCTATGAGCTAAGTGTTTCACATGTGTTATCCCATGCATTCCTCACCCAAAGTGAGACGGGAACTATTATCAATCTTCATTTTACAAATGAGGTTTATTATTGATATAAACAAAGGCAGAAGTGAGCTAAAGGAGATTTCAGGTAGTTTTTTAAATAATTGATCACCCACTGGTCTTGAGAGATGAGGGACAACTCTCAGGTTAGCGGCCTACTCAGTTGAGTAGGCAATGACTGGAACCCAATAGCAATTCTAACATTTCAAGCATGAATTAAGCCAATCAAAGATAGGGAGTATTTAATGAGGTGCTGAAGTTCTATGTTTGTTTTCTCTGAATGGTGAAATCACTGTTTCAAGAAGGTTGGTCATGGAGGAGGGGGAAAAAAAGCAGGGGACAGGTTGTGTGGTAGAAAAGGTCACAGTCCAGAGACACGGCTGTGTGGGTGGTTTTGCCTGCTTATTTTAAATGGAGATGCTTGAAAATGCTTATAAGTGAGATAGAATGAGAGGTTAAAGATACAGATGACAGAATAACTCACATAGAAAGGAGGATAGTTATAATTTAAAATAAAAGCACTAACCATGGGAGAATGATCAAATAAAAAGTGAAACTACACAAAGCAAGGAAAGATCTAACTTTTCTCTCCTGAGTATCCAAGAATGGCCCCTCACAAAATCCATCAGAACATACTAGATCCTCCTTAAAGATGCTTGAGAGAGAAACCAAGGGGGGAGGGGATTCTCACACACCTAGGGCAAATGAATAGAATGCAGGAAAACAGCTACAGAAAGACTGTGGGCTTCAAGACATTAATTCTCTCTCTGGTTTGTGTTTTCATCCAACTGCCTTAAGGAAGAGCACATAATTTCTTAATCATAGGACATTATACAATTGACACTAGGGTAGCTTATTCAACTGTTCCCTCCTTTACAAGAAAGAAAAAATGGAGCAACACCTACATTACATAAATTCCTAAGAAAAAACACACATTTTCCTTTCACAAGCAAAAGAATACATTTATCTAAAAAGAGAAAGAAATTTACAAAGGAAACTGAAGAATAATTTTTTTTTTTTTGCGGTGCTGGGGATTGAACCCAGGGGTGTCCACCCCGGCCCTATTTTTTATACTTTATTTTGAAACCGGTCTCACGAAGTTGTGGAGGGCCTCACTAAGTAGCTGAGGCTGGCCACGAACCCAGATCCTCCCGTCTCTGCCTCCCAAGTACTGGGATTACAAGCGTGCGCCACTACGCCCGGCAGAATAAATATTTTTTAATGGAGATCAATGTGGGTTTCAAATGGTTTAAATGTACTATGATTATATCTGAAGGCACTCCCTGTAGATGCTGGTTCAGGCATGGATTTCCCAATATACAATTCTGTAAGGAAAGCATAATTGGCCCTCAGGGGAAAAGGCCATATGTCACTTTTGACCTTTTTTACCAAATTGCTGAAACCAAGATAAGTTCTGAAGAACACCCTACTTCAGCATCAATCAACTTGAAAGGAGGAGGTAGGTTTTTAAAGGGAAATTTGTGAAAAGCTATGAGAAAGATATATGGCAACTAAATGCACAGATTAAATTACAAGTAAATATTCAGCAGCCATTTTATTAAACATTAAACTAATGTGGCAATGTACCCACATTCTAGAGTTTTATCTAAAATGCTGCAAGTGAATATTATAATTAAGATGTGAATTAAGTTGGGTGTGGTGGTGCATGCCTGTAATTCCAGTAGTTAGAAGGCTGAGACAGTAGGATCACAGGTTCAAGGCTAGCCTCAGCAACTTAGTAAGACTCTGTTTCAAAATAAAAAATGAAAAGAGCAGGGGTGTAGCTTGGACACCCCTGGGCTCAATCCCTAGTACCCGCTCCCCAAATCTGAATTTACTTACTAACTACATAATTTCATATATTTTTCATATGCAAACTTTTTTAAATCACTAAAGCAACATTTCAGTGGTAGAGCATGTGTTTAACATGCATGAGGCACTGAATTCAGTGCCCAGCATCAATAATAATAATTATTATATAAATCAATTTGACTTACCAATTTTCTATTGGTTCTAAGTATCTGCTAATCTACATTGATCATAAAAAGGGAAAAATTATCTAAAGTAACCCAAATAAGTTTAACATTATGCCATAAAAATGTTTCCACTAAAAATAAAAAGATCCAGAAAAAATTCTTACTCTCCCACTAGCTGATATATAGCCCATTTTACTGTTTTTAAGTCATTTCTAAAGCGTGCTCCCTCCTATTACCTAAGGCTTTTTGCCACTCTTCTACTTTCTCTACCAATCCTTGAACCTATTATGATCTTTTCTTTTCTTTTTTTTTTTTTTTTTGCAGTACCGGGGATTGAACCCAGGGACATCTACCTCCGAGCTACACCCCCAGCCCTATTTTTTAATACTTTATTTTGAAACAGGGTCTCACGAAGTTGCGGAGGGCCTCACTAAGTAGCTGAGGCTGGCTGCGAACCTGCGATCCTCCTGTCTCAGCCTCCCAAGTACTGGGATTACAAGCATGTGCCACCATGCCCAGCTTATTATCATCTTTTTACTTCCTTTCTAGAATACTGATCATCATCCAAGAACATCACAGGACCCCACAGACTGGACTCCTACAGGTTTATAATATAAATGGCACTCAGATTAAATGTTTTATCAGAAGTATATTCCCCCATCTCTATTGACTGTCCAGAAAACAATACAGTCTGTTCTAAACCATCTCCACAATTAGGTTTGGTCTTTCTGGTGAAATCTAGAAGGTACAGAGTGTGCCCAGGGATAGGAAAATAAGAGAGTGTGTTCAGACAGTATGAGAATGACTAGAATCAAAGTAAAATATATTTGTAGCAAGTTAGCATACTTCTTATATTGAAAGTTACCCTAGGGATGAGTAATTTTTATAAATTGTTTTACTTAATTTTATTCAGTAAGCTTTGTCTACTTTTTGGATCTTTCAGCACAAAGAAAGCCCTATTAAGTTATCACAAATATAAATGCATGGTATCTACTCAATTAGTTTGCAAATTGCATTTCTATAAAGCAAAATATATTTTATGTATAGTAAGCAAGTTGATGTAAAGCGAATTAGTTTTTAGGTTTAAATTTTCATTCTCTTTATTGACAAAATTTCTTTTTCACAGATATTTTATGAATAAAATTAAAGTGTCAGGAGTTTTGTGGTAATTTACTAATATTTGTCTGGAATAAAAACACAATCCATATCGCCTACACCTTTACCAGATATTCTTATAAGAAATACAATTTTATTTTTTCTTAATTTAGGAGGAAAGGAATCATAAGTAAAATTCTAGTACTTTTCAAACATGAGATTTAGAACTTCATCTTCTACTTGCTTTTATGTGGGTTAAACTCATTATTAAAAACCCTCAAGAAATTTAGTATGAGAAAAATATGATTACTGATAACCAAATTGACTTTCCATTAGTTTTGGTTTGATGTTATTAATAATGTATAAATGTGAATTTTATGATCTTAAATAGGATATTTTAACAATGTAGCATATATAGAAATCCAACATAACCCCTAGAAGCTGAAATTAACCTTATAACAGGGTTGCAAACCTTTCCAAATTTTCCCCTCTAGGTGTTACTCTGGGCCAACTCTATTTGTTTGTTTGTTTAACCTTGGCACAGTACTTGGGCAGGTGGTTGGTGCCCTAATGTATTATTTTAGTTTGCTATTTAACTGGAGCTATACTTCAAGCCATCAACCACAAAACAAAGCAGGAAAACCCACTGAAGTGGAAAACAGTTGTAATCAAGAAGGTGAATCTTGTTGAGTCCCGGAGGTTTTATATGCTATCAAATAGGAGGTATAACAAGTTACAAAGGAAAGGAGGTGAGGACGCACATATAGTCCCAGAAAAACTAATGTCAAACTAATACTGATTAGGTTTTTAATTTTCATGTGCACAGGGCAACATTATTTTAGTAGGATAGGGTATGGAATGAAAAGTTTACATAATTCCAAAGTACCATGAATATATAATTCTTATTTAGACTATTAAAGTTTACTATATCCTTTAAATTTAATATATAACTATTGACTATGGTGATGGTTTTCTGAATCGTTTTTCCTTCAATAAACATGCTGTTAATAAAAAGTGAGAAAACATTTTAGAGTCTATGTACAGTTTCATTTTACTTCCACCTTTTTACCATATGCCATTCTTGACGTTAACAAATAATTTCTCCAAACATATAAATCATATACCACCAAGCATCATTTTGTAAATCACCATGATTAACCACAGTAACTTTCTTGGGCTTTCAACTGAAAGTGAAAAAGATTATCTTTTAAACCAGTACTTTAAGTAATATTAAATCCACATTTCATGAAGATTCTGAGCCCAATTAATTCAATAGCATTGAAAAATCACAGAACCATAAACTGTCTTCTTATAATCTCCCAACCAAACTGCAAACTAAAAAGTTATATATAAACCAGACTAATAATAAATTAAATTATTAATATTAACATCACACCAAACTTAGTGGAAAGCCAGTTTGTCTATCAGAATCATATTTTTTCTTAAACTTCTTGATGCTTTTTAATAGTTATCCCACATCAAACCCCCAAACTCTGCATTTTGTGCTCTTCTCATTCCAACCAGTATTTAATATTTTCAAAACTAAAAGACCAACTACTTGAGAAGGTTTAGTGCCTACAAACTTAGTTATGTATTTACATATTTTAATAACAAATACGGTTCACTTTTGTAACTGGTGTGTCACTTAAAACTTATACATAAATTACTAAGGCAGTCTACTTCTTTGTAAAGGAATTCTGAGCAAAGATGTCCTCTTATAATGCATAAAATATAACATAATTTATATGCATTCAGGTTCCATCTCCTCCTTTCTTAGAATAGGACATATTCATAGTGTGATACCTAACTCTCCAAATTCACCCAAAGGTTGGTTTTCAGCAGAAGATAATTCATTTTGTGACATATTGGAAAAGTAAAACATTAAAAGAAAAACCACTAACCAATACTCTGTAGTGCTTGGCTTTTCCTCATTTCCATAAATGACATAATTAAAAAAATTTTTTTTGCGGTACTGGGGATTGAACCCAGGGGCATTCTACATCTGGGTTACACCCCCAGCCCTATTTTTTATTCTTTATTTTGAAACAGGGTCTCACTAAGTTGTGGAGGGACTCACTAAGTAGCTGAGGCTGGCCGCGAACACGGATCCTCCGGTCTCAGCCTCCCAAGTACTGGGATTACAAGCATGCGCCACCACGCCCAGCATAATTAAAAATTTTTATGCATAGAGACTTCAATGTGTGTGTGTCGGGGCGGGGGGGTTGATGCTCATTTTACACAGTGCTATGCAAACAGGATAGGTGTTTTGGAGATTAGACCAGTTAGGCTAATATGGTTCCTCCCCCTCTCCTTCTCAATAGAGAATATTACAAAATAAACTACAGATGGCAGTTAAATGCAATGGTTAAAAGCTATGGAAGAGCTGGACCTGGTGGCACACTCTTGTAATCCCAGTACTTTGGGAGGCGGAGACCGGAGGATCTGGGTTCTCGGCCAGCCTCAGCTCGCTCTCTCTCTCTCTCTCTCTCTCTCCCTGTCTCTCTCTCTCTTTCTACTTAGTGAGGCCTTCCACAACTTCGTGAGACCCGGTTTCAAAATAAAGTATAAAAAAAAATAGGGCCAGGGATGTAGCGCGGAGGTAGAACGCCCCTGGGTTCAATCCCCAGTACTGCAAAAAAAAAAAAAAAAAAAAAAAAAAAAAGCTATGGAAGTTTATTACCCTCACCAAACCGAACTGGTGACAGATTGAGAATGTAATGCTCAGTGCCTGGCATATAGTAACTGTTCAACAAATGTTTAGCTTGCATGATTACTCATATTAATACTTCAACACCAGTTCTTATTTTAGCTGCTTTATTTTAACATGGGATCTTCTCCATATGTTCCATATCTTCAAAATCACTTCACTCACTAATATTTGTTGGGAATACTAGAAAACCTCTCATTTTCAAAAATTTTAAGACCTCTCTAGATCTAACAGACTGAAGTGACTAAATTTTCAGATCGGAAGAAGTCAGTCTTTATCTAAATGTTGTCTTAATAAAATGCTCAAACCTGTGAATGTTCTCTGAAATGTATTGATACACTAATCATTTTCATAATAGATCAGCATCTAGCAAATCCATAACCTCTACCTTTTTTATCATGAGAATATTCTAGATGACATTAAGACATGAGTCATCTTTTCAGAGTTGGGGAAACTGATGGAAAAATGGCTAAATGATTCAGCATGCTGCAGCAAAATGAGCTGGTCATAAATTTATAATTCCCATTTCCTGTTAGGTATCATGGTCCTGGCAGCCTTTCTTATCTTGTTCTATATGTATAACATATGATAGCATAATCAATGAATTTTGTTAAACATTCCCCCAGGAAAGGAGTAATCATGTTTTCCCTTTAGAAGAGCTTCTGGGAAAAAAAATTATTCATTGCTATGAGACAACAGGTTTCCAAGGCTGGACTACTCTCACAGTGTCCAGTTGTAAGCTTGCTCAGGCTTTGCTCATGCAGATGATAGGGCTAGAGTCACTGCTGACACTGACGCTATTTTCTTAGCTGCACAAGAGAAGTGGGGGTGGGGAGAGAATGGTCTGAAGCAAAAGAAAACCAGCAAATGGGCAAAGGAAACAAGATGGGGAAGTGAGCATGGCTATACCTGTGTCTCTCGTGCCTGATCTTTACCAACAAACATCACATCAGGACAAAATATCCTAAGCAGGTTAAAAAGACTGAACAGAAACTGCAAACTATATTCTGATGTAGCCTTACTTATGAGGAGCCTCACTACCCAAAGCAAGTGAAAAAATTTTTTTAAATTTTTTGATACTGGGGATTGAACCCAGGGGCATTCTACCTCTGAGCTACCCCCTCAGACACACACCCCTTTTTAATTTTGAAAAAGGGTTTCATTAAGTTCCCGAGGCTGGCCTTGAACCTGTGATCCTCCTGTCTCAGCCTCCCAAGTACTGGATTTACAGGCATGCTCCACTGTGCCCAGCTGTGAAATCTGTTTAAAGTGTCCCTATTTACCCTTCAATAACAAAAGATTTACAATGTTAATCAGATGAAATATTTCAGAAATACATAAACCCCAAACCAGAATAAAGCCCTTTTCCATTAAATATCCAATATGAAAAATGTTATAAATTAAATGTGTTAACTTAAAATTGTACCATCTTCAATGCTGAGAAAGTGCATCCATTTTGTGGCCACAGTGTAGTCTTTCTGAGAATGAGACAAAGAGGTGTGCCAGGATGTGTTAAATGAAATTGTCATTATCTCTGAAGTATCATTCCTTCATTCAATAGCTTGAACTTATTTCAAGTTGGTGTGGTGACATGACACACACACACACACACACACACACACACACACACTCAGCAACACTGAAAAAGATAGTACTATTTTAGAACTATCGAAAGTGTATTTCTGAAATAACTAGGGTGACAAGTTTGACCTTCCATGAATTCAGCTTTTTAAAATTTCTTTTTCTTTTTTTCTGTTTTGACTGTGCAGCCACAGATTTCCCTTAACCTGGAAAGGGGAGGTTGGTGGAGAAAGAAAGAAAAGGGAGGTAGGAAACACCTAATTTCATATATAAAGCCCCCACCCCCCGAAAAAAAAAAAACCCAAAGCCTTGGAGGTCAACAGGAAGATACCAGGGCCCAAGGTTCAGGCTGACGAAGCTGGAGATTTCCAGCTCAGGGGCAACCCGGCCGGGAGTTCCAAAGGCTGCAGAATGACAGCGAGCCCAGGCCTCGCCGCGGGCATCCCGGGCGCCTCTGCCATGCGCATGTCCCACTTATATAAAGAGACACTTACAGTCCAGGTGCTTTTTCTTGGGGCCCATCACTTCATGAGTGGTGGCTTTGCAGACCGCTCTCGCTACAGCAGAGCCTGTCACGCTGTACTGAGCGGCGGCGATCCGATCCGTGAGCGTTTGGCCCG
This sequence comes from Glis glis, assembly GCA_004027185.1. Classification (NCBI taxonomy): domain Eukaryota; kingdom Metazoa; phylum Chordata; class Mammalia; order Rodentia; family Gliridae; genus Glis; species Glis glis. The sequence continues at coordinate 38,513 of PVJS01009377.1, forward strand.
ACATCTTCTCCAGCCTTGTCTACGGCTTACTCTTCTGCAGGGGAGAAGGGGAGACGGTTCCGCTTTAACCTGCACACCTACCCCCGAGCGCCCGGGCCTGGCCTCCTCCAGCCACACGGCGGCTCTGCTCCTCCGACCCCGCCCTGGCACCCCCTCTCCCTCCTCATCCGACGCGGTGCCGGGGATGCTGGCCATGAGTAGGGCTGCTAAGGAACCCCGGCGCCGGCTCCAGTCCCAGCATCGTGACAGCGTCCCCACACCCCACCCCCGCGCCCGCCTCACCCCTTCGACGCCCCTCGGCACTTTCCCTGCAACCGGATCCCCGGGTGCTGGACTAGCCGGGTGCGCGTCGGGTTATTCCCAGCGGGCGCCCGCTTTCCAGCTCCCCGCCGCCGCAGCCCGCAGACTCGGAGAATGAATCAAATCCCCAAGCCCTGGCCACCTCCCTCCTCCTCCTCGAGCCGCTGCAGCAACCGGCTCGTTCTCCCTCGGTGGCGGCAGAGATTATCCTAGCGTTGCGCCATGTTACGCCCTCGCCTCCCCTCCTTTGCCGCCGCCTGCAAGGCCCCCCACCCCGGGCCCTGGGCCGGGGACCCCTCCCGGCGCCCCAAGTGCCCGCCGCAGGCGCCGCCCGGGGCTCTGCGGAGGAGCCCGAGTCTGGAGCACCTCACCCCGCCTGGCTCCCAGCCCCCGCCCGCCCCCGCCCCGAGCGCGCCGCGGAGCTGTCACCGCCGCTGCCCTTCTCGGCGCCCCGGGATTATCCTCGGATCCGCGCGGCCCTGCAGGGAGGGGCGAGCCGGGCCCGGTACTCACCCCGCCCTGGAGCGGCACCGGCCGCGGATGCGGAGCCTGGGCGGCGGAGCCGAGACCCGCGAGGGTGTGCGGCCGCGCGGACGGGACCCGCGCGCGATGCTCCAGCCCTGGCCGGGCCCGCCCTGCGCCCTGCGCCGCGCTCCGCGCTCCGCGCTCCTGCGCCCGACGCGTGGCCCAGCAGCCCGCACCCGCCGCCGCGTCTCCCCAGCGCCGAGCGCCCGTCCCCATCCCCGCCCCCACCTCCGCGGCGGCTCCGGAGTCAGGTGACGGCGGCGGACGAACCCGAGGCGCCCTCCGCGCGCCGCCCCCGCCACTACTCACACACGCCGCCCCCCGCGGCCCGGGAGAGCCAGGGGCGCGAGCATCCCGCCGGCGCGCGGGCGGGGAGGCGGGCGGCGGGCGCAGAGGCGCAGGCCCGCACCCAGCAGACGCGGCGCCGGAGCCCCTCGCGCGCCCCGGGCCCGGGCGCACCGCACACACCTGCGCGGGGCCGGCCTGGAGGAGCGTGGGCTGCAGGGGGCTGCTCCGTGAAGGCCGAGGCAAGGGCGTCGTCGGCTGCCTGGCGGAGCCCAGCCCTTCTCCCCCACTCGGCCTCGGCCTCGCCCGCCTGTCAAAGGCAGCGCAGCCCAGATGGGCAGGGCGATTTTAAATGTCAGATCTGTCTGCCCGCCGAGACTGTTACCTGTGCGCCCTCGGCTCCTCGGGGCTCTATACTTGTCTCAGTTACATTTGGGAGCCGCGGTGGGCAGGTAATTCTAGCCACTTTAGTCTTAAACAGATACTTAGGTCTGCCGCAGGGAAGAATAATTAAGAGAGCCATTAATCGAGTCCCAGATTACATTGGACAGTCATCATGGGTACCTTTAAAATATAATGTTTGCCAAATAAATATAATGTTTGAACATCTTATGTCACTTGAATGTTGAGAGTATATTTGCGTTATATGTGTAAATTTCTAAACAGGGATTTGGACTCGGTTAATAATTTCAAGTGGTGTCATTTTCAAAGGTCATTATATGAACCTATATATTTTTTAAATCTCACAACAGAATCAAGATCAGAACTTCATTTGTGAATTTTCCTGACATTTTTTTTCCTGGCTAGTTGACCTCTGTTCCACCTCAAGGTATATTATATCTATATGCATATAGATATCAAGGTTTTTTGTGTAGTCTTTCACCTAGTACAGTGTTCAGCATGCCTCGTGATTTCATAACTGTTGGCATTGATTCTAACACTAATTAAAAGTTTGATGACTAAAGACAGCTCAGGACCACCACTGTCAGTTTTCAAATACTAGTATTACCATAGGACCCAGCAATACCATGCTAGGTGTTTACCCAAGAGAAATAAAAGCGCACTTCCATTCAAAAAGTTTATTCAAATTTGGTTGCAGCTTTATATAAGAGCCCCAAACTGGAAGAAACCCAAATGTTATTCTACTGGTAAATGGATTTCTAAAATGTGATATACCTATACAATTAAATACTGCTTAGCAATAAGAAGAAACAAATGAACAACATGATTTTATCTTAAATGCATTATGATATGTAGAAGAAGCTCGATCCAAAACACTATTTTCTGTTTTGATCCATCCATATAACATTCTGGAAAATGCAAAAGTATAGATATCAGGTGCCAGGGGTCAGATTGGGGATTGACTGCAAAGAGGCAGAAGGGAGTCGTTTGGAATGATGGAAATATTTTATATCATGGCTATGATGATTATTACAAAACTGCATATATTTCTCCAGATTCATGAATTTGTACACTTAAAATTGTTGAATTGTATTATATGTAAATTATGCCTCAGTATATCTGATAATGAAAGAGCTGGAGTGGCAACATTAATACCAAAGTAAATTTCATGATAAGGAATATTAATAGGGATAAAGAGGCACATTTCATATTTATAAAATTCATCTACAGTATATATCAACCCTGTATGCTTATATATCTAGGAATAGAGTTTCAAAATAGGATAATGCAAAAATTAATAGTATTGAGAGATAAATAGAATAGGCAAATCTACAATTCTAGTGAAAGATTTCAACACTTTTTGTAGTTGATAGGACAAATGGAAAACCAGTAAGGGTATAGATGACTTGAAATAGCCAATTTAACCTAACTGGCATTTATAAAATATGCCAAGCAACAGTGGAATGCATTTTTTTTTCAAATTCACATAGAACATTCACCAGGATAGATTACATTCATGCCATAAACCTAGACTTAATACAGTTAGAAGAATTACAATCATGAAAATTGTGTTTTTTAACTACAGAAAATTTTAACTAAAATTAATTAGTAGACCTGAAAATCTCTAAATAGTTGGCCATTAAACAACACATTCAAAATAACTCATGGATCTCATTTTCTCATAAGGAAAATTAGAAATTAATTGAATTAAATGATAATGAAAATGCAAAGAATTGAAATTTATGGGATGGAGATAAAGCAGTGACTAGAGGAAATTTTGTAGCATTAAAATGCTTATATTAGAAACAAAGAAGCTGGGCGTGGTGGCACATGCCTGTAATCCCAATACTTGGGAGGATGAGAGACAGGAGGAGCGCAGGTTTCAAGCCAGCCTCAGCAACTTAGCGAGGTTCTCAGCAATTTTGTGAGACACTGTTTCCAAATAAAAAATAAAATAGGACTGGGGGTGTAGTTCAAAGGTAGAATACCCATGGGTTCCATCCCCAGAACCACAAAAAAAGAAAGAAAAAAAAAAAAGAAATGATGAAAGACCTAAAAACAACTATTTAAGTTTCATCTTTAAGAAAATAGAAAAAGAACAAATTAAACTCAACATAAGCCAAGAGAATGAAATAATAAAGATAAGAGTGAAAAAGCAATGAAGAAGAAAACAGACAAATAATAAATAAAACCAATGAAACCAAAAGCCATTTCTTTGAAAAGGTCAATAAAGTCAATAAACCCCCTAGCCAGACTGGTTAAAGAAAAAAAGAGATGACACAAATCCCAATGTTAGGAATGAAAGGGGGATAGATGCTATAGACATTAAAAGGGTAAGAGAATGGTATGAATGACATCATGCCAATGTTAGGCAATTTATGTAAAAAAGAAATAATGTGGCATAATGGTTCTCCAACAGTTCAGTAGTGATGTCATGTCACATGTTAAGAGGTTTTGAGCAAGTAATAAGTTACCAATAATGATTATAATAATATAATCTGTGACAGATTTACTTTTCAAAAATAAGTTGGAATGGCTTCAAGGTCAATTTCACACTGTAATTTTAACAGTGTGAAATTACATATTGTTCATTCAGGGATATGTGGAACCATAGGATAGGTATGCTCTGTGTGTCTCTGGAACGATGCATGAGAGGGTATCCCACACATCAGTGCCCTGCTATGGCTGTTAGCAGAAAAAGGTTAAAAAATTCCCCAACTATAGAAGTATCATATACGAGTTAGTAAATCATGGCAAGGGTGGAGCCAACCTTTGAAATGTGTGTTGTTCTGAAAAGTCTTAAGAAACTTTGAAATAGTCGAATAATATTTCAATTGAAAACAGTAGAATAATATATCTAGGGGCAAAGATTAAGAAATGCCAGGTTTTGCCGGGCGTGGTGGTGCACGCTTGTAATCCCAGTACTTTGGGAGGCGGAGACCAGAGGATCCGGGTTCGCGGCCAGCCAGCCTCAGCTCTCTCTCTCTGTCTCTCTGTCTGTCTGTCTCTCTCTCTCTCTCTACCTAGTGAGGCCCTCCACAACTTCGTGAGACCCGGTTTCAAAATAAAGTATAAAAAAAAATAGGGCCGGGGGTGTAGCATGGAGGTAGAACACCCCTGCATTCAATCCCCGGTACCGCAAAAAAAAAAAAAAAAGAAATGCCAGGTTTTAAAATCGATAAACCTAGAATTACAACCATGAATGTTATATACTAATTTGAAAGAAAATTAACTAAATGAAAGAAATACATTGAGATAAAGAAAAATAATTCCTTGTCAACATATTCTCTTTGAAGTCACGTAACAAGTAACAGTCAACAAATCTTAAGCAAGAATAAGGATTGACATTGCATATTTTTACAAACTGAAAGATCTTTTGATCTCTCTCAGTGGTCAGAAAAGAGGTTAACTACAATAGATACACCCAATTTAAAAAATATAAGTCAAACTTTTTGTCTGAGCAAATATATATGAATGTCACCATGTGGATTTTTTTCTGTCTTTGATTTAATACACATTTTCTTCTGGGTACCAAATTGAATAGAGAAAAATCAAACCAACAATAATTATATGTGAACAATTTATTATCAACACACAAGGGCAAATCTCAAGTTCTTTGTTTCAGTTTATTTGTAAGATAAGACAGGTGTATAAGAAATAGAGAGAAATAAATCTGAAGGCATTCTGATCGCCTTAGCCAGCAACTTGAGGTGGAGTTGGAAAATTGATACCCTTTTCTGAAAACTATACCATTCTTTAAGTTAAACTATAGGGCTATTTCATTCCAGGGATGCTTTTCTGTCCACGTAGAAAAAACACATGAGGTGCAAATTAACCATATTAGTGTATATCCACTCCACACACAAATGTGACATCCCTACCCAAACTCAAAAGCAATTGACAACAAAAAGCAAATTCTGATATCTCGAATCTACTTGTATATAGAGGAAATGATTGTTTCTCTTTTACAAGGTGGCAAATGAAAGAGACCATGAAACAGATGAGCATTTTAATGTGGCAGGAAAAATTGCAGGTTGCATAAAACACCAGTAAGATTGAGATTCAAACAACTAAATCATCTTATGGAAGTATAATATTTCATCCATGGAACATTCGAGCTATTTAAGAAAAGAAGTTAATGAAGTATGTATATTTCCAAGGCAGAACAAACATGTTTATTGTCTTATTCTGCCTAAAATTGAGGTTAGAAATGAATTCACCATGACAACTGCCATTTTCAAAGGAATATGTACATGTTATATGCATGATAGCATGAAAACGGTTTAAATATAATATTTTCATTTTGCTTTCCTGTTTTAAACTGAGTGTGGCTGTTCTGTATCTATTGTTGTATAACAAACTTGGAGTCTTACAACAACAATGTTTAATTCATCTCTCTCTCTCTCTCTCTCTTTCTGTGACTTCACAGGGCTCTGTTGGGTAATTCTCCTTTGAAGTCTTTCGTGTGATAGCAATCAGGTGACAGCTGGGGCTGTAGTCATCAGAGGTCTCTACAGGGGCTGTGCAAAATGGTTTACTTACTCTTTTGCCTGGCAGTTGAAATGGGCTGTTGACTGAAAGCTCAGCTAGAGGTTTTTTTTTTTTAACCCCAGGGAATTCTATCTCCAAGCTACACCCCCAGCCCTATTTTTAAAAATTTTTATTTGGGAAAAGGGTCTCACTAAGTTGCGGGGGACTTCACGAGGTTGCTGAGGCTGGCCACGAACCTGCGATCTCCTGTCTCAGCCTCCCAAGTACTGGGATTACAGGTGTGCGCCACTGTGCCTGGCTCAGCTGGGGTTCTAACCAGAGCGCCTCCACAGGGCATCTGTGTGTGGTTGGATGGAGTGGTCCAGGGTAGTCACATTTTGTACTTGGTAACTGGCTTCCAAGAGCACATGTCCCAAGGAGGAATGTTCCATGCAGCCTAGGTGGAAACTAAAGTTTCTTATGACCTAGCCACCAGCATCAGTCTGTTGTATTTTATTGTTCAAAAGCAAGTTGCAGAGATGGTCCAGATTCAAGGGCAAGGAACTGTTCCTGGGAGATTGACTGGGGGACTGACCACCATAGTGACCCACAAAGTAAACCCTTGTGAAGAACCTATAGAGAGAGGCCTATACTCTCAGAGGTACCAGATTGGTGATTCACATAAGATTCATTGAGAACTATCCCAAAATAATTAGGGACTAATCAAACATTACTTCAACATAAATAAAATAACACATTGAATTATCTCCTTCAGCTGGAATATTCTTCTTTTTCATATACAAGTTGAACTCCTACAAGACCTCACGTTAAGTTGTACACTACTGGCAAACTGTCCCAAATCCTCCTCGAGTCCCTTCTTTTTATATGAGAGGAAACTCAAGACTAGTGAGTTGAAGTGACTCTCACTCTATCACAGGGCGAGGCTACAGGCTATTCCCAAACTCCAGCTGTCAAACTGCCAGCCGCATTCTCATTCCACTGCCCTCTTCGCTTCTGATAAAAGTGCAATAGTATTATGGTAGACTCTTATTTGATAATATTTATTAATTTTTGTCAGAAAAGTCCTTATTTTAAAAACTTATGAACTGGAAGGTCTGTGACTAATATCTTAGATTATAAAACTGGACAAGCCCTGGTTTGAGTCCCCAGTGGTGGCTCTGATTAGCTGGGTGACATTGGGCAAGGTTTTTAGCCCAGAGTCACACAGCTAATAAACAAGGGCCAATAAATGAGATTAATAGTACTTTGTGAGTAATTGTTGATGGAATAAATTATTTCACTAATGTAGGATTATATTTTCATTATTTTATTTTATTTTTGGAACTACAATTCAAATTATAGAGTTCTGAATGATATGTTATTCTTCTAGTATCATTCTTCCTTTTTTTTTTTTTTTTGGTACTGAGGATTGAACCCAGGGGCATTTTACCTCTGAGTACACCCCCAACCATGTTTTATATTTTATTTTGAAACAGGGCCTTGCTAAATTGCTGAGGGTCTCACTAAATTGCTGAGGCTGGTCTTGAACCTGCTATTTCCCTGTCTCTGTCTCCCAAGTACTGGGATTACAGGCATGTGCCATCATGCCCGATGCTACTAATATTTCTAAAGTGAGAAAATTAATAATTTACATAACTCTTGAGATGTGAACAGGCTTGCTTCAATATTATCATGGTGAACTCCTATAATTCTCAGAAAATTAAAGTAGAACACATATATACATATGCAAATAGACATTGTATAGCAATGCTGTTAGAAATAGCAGTTTATTTCCTTTTTTCAATTTTAAAGAGATGATTGCAAGGGAATTCTTGACATGAGAAAGGAGATGATTAATCAGGAAAGTCTGTCTGAAGAAGATTTCCCAGGTGAACTTCCTCCCCCATCCCCTGGGGAGGGGTTGAACCCAGGGCCTCACACATGCTGGGCAAGTGTTCTACCACTGGGCTACACTCCCAGCCCATTCCCAGGTAAACTTTTAACTCAAGAGCATGTGGGAGTCAAAGAAGTATGTCACCTTCAAGTGTATATCTCTTTAGGTTTTCCTCTCATTATTTCACTTTCTCCTCTATTTTTGTATTATTTGTACTTGTCTACAGTTAATTTACATTCCGTGCTGCTTAGGGGGAATGACTCTGAATAGACTGGAGAGGTCACCACATGGGTATTATAGAAGCACATGCATTTCTCTTTGTACAGCTCCAGCATACAGCAGTGGGGTGGGAGAAGAACACACTCCTTCAAATTGTGTCACTAGAGCACATGTACAATACTGGTCAGTTCAAAAGGTCTTCATGCAAAAGATAAGTGTGTTTGTGTGTATACTTATATAAGTACATGCACACACATATATGTACAGATACTTATCTCTTGTTGATCAACCATTTCTTTTTCTCCATTAAAGAGAATACTAAAGAGAAATGGAAAAATCTAGGCTATTTGAGGTTCTGTATAAGCAGATGAGAATAAACTGCTGGGTTTCTGTTTGAACTAATTTTGGCTCGAACAAGTAAAGCACTACTCTTTCCAGAGCATAATGCATTTAACAATATTGAATTTCTTTTCTACTTTGCCTCGAGTACTTTCCTTTGTCCAAGGACTTATGCCTCAGACACTCAGGAGTCATGCCTAGGACAGAGCATTGTTGTGGGAAGTTCACAAAATTAGCAGACTCCAAGTTTACAGCTTATTCAAATACACCAGTTTCATGTCAGAAAATTTCTGAATTAACTCCTCCCAAAGCATAATAAAACAAAGTACATAATTCTACTTCTTTTAAAATGTTATTTTGGGCTAGGCGTGTTGGCACACACCTGTAATACTAGTACTTGGGAGACTGAGACAGGAGGATCACTGGTTCAAAGCCAGCTTCAGCAAACTAGCAAGCTCCTATTTCCAAATAAAAAATAAAATAGGACTGGGGTGTAGCTTTGAGATAGAATGCCCATGGATTCAATCCCTAGCACCACAAAAAATTAATAATAAATAAAGTGTTCATTTGGAGAACTACATTTTCAGCTGAGAATAACATTTTCACTTTTAAGTAGGAAAATAGATTAAACTAATGCTAGTGTGCCAAAGACTATACCTAGAAAAAATAGTCAGTTGATTTTCATACTCCCCATATTTATGACTCAATTAATAGATATCTTAACCTAGAAAATTTTGTCCTTTCAACCTAAAACTGGGTTAATTCTGCTGTAATTGTGAATGATTTTAAATGTATTCATAAAAACAACAAAAATCAAGAAATTCTCTGGCATCACCATGCACACACTTGGATTCCGAAGTCTGTATTGGCTGCTTCTAGATGGCCCTTATCACAGATGTGTATTTGGTTTAATGACACCTGTGCTAATGTTAATGTCCATCTCTTCTATCTGGTAGATGTAGAAAGACAGCTAATTTGTTTCTGCTATTACTGACTTCATTCTACAGCTTCTGTCAAGTTCACTCAGGATTTTGCTTATAAAAGAGAATGGACATTGACATTATAAGAAAACCCTAGTTTGACTTCATGGGCAAAAGTAATAGAATATGGATCAAATAAACATGTTAGTATTTACACAACAATGTTTCCTAGAGACATCAAAGTATTTCTCGCTAGTAGTCCACAAAATTTTGAAGATGTATAAGTATCTGAACTAACAAATACTGTCATTTGTATCTTTGAAATTTTGTTGAGGATGTTTGCCCTTAGCCTGATGCTGTCCAGGGAGGAGCATGATTTATTACTGGTCACTGTACTTTGCATCTGGAGATGTTATTGATTGTCACTATCACATGATTCCCTATTAAGGAGCCATTGCCTGTTCTGAACTGTGTGTATAAATATTGTTGATTAATTTCCAAGCGTAGTAATGGTCTATGTGGCTGCCTCTGTTTGAGACCAGCCTCAGATGCATAATCCCTTGCTTATAAACCTTAAATGGTGATTACATCTGTTTAAGTACATCATCTTTCAGGGGCTGCAATCCCCCAGCAACCTTGCCACTTACTAGGCATCAGTAACTCCCTAAAATATTTTGTGCTTTCTCTACTTGCAGTTGTCTGAACTTCAGCTGGCCACCATGCAGGCATTTCCATATCCTCATACTCATTTGCTTCACCATACAGCTATTGTACAAGGAATCATCTTAATGACAGAGGACTGGCCACAATAAGGAATTCATTGCTGGAGAGCCTCGGTTTCCTCTTTGTTTGCCACAGTGACCATCTCCAAGGCAGGAAGTGACATTTACCATAGCTCTGTCACTGTCATCTGGAAGATGAGACATATACCACTGGAGCTTGATACCTCACTGAATCTAAACTCTGCCAGCTTCACCTTGGCCGTCTTGATTCAAGAAACCAAAGTCCCTAGCATAAAACACGATAGCTTTTAGCCCCACAGAGTACACGAAAAGCCCTGATTATGGACAGGGTGACGTGACAGAGGCTTATCTGAAATCATGGCAGTAGGGATGTGCTCATTCCATGGTGAGCAAATTTTTTCCAACATGGGACTTTCCAGAAGAATGGCAATTAGCAGAATTATTTGGGAAATTAAATACCATGAGTATATCTTGGAGTAGTGGATTTTCTTCCATGTGTGGAAGAATAGTCTAATACAATCTATGCATGTTTTTATAATTACAAGCAGGTTTATGTAGAGTAGATTGTTTTAACTGTTTCTAAAAGCAAGTACTCTGTCACTTCATTTAGGTGGATCCATCAACACAAAGATGAAGAAAAAAAAAAAAAGGGATGCGGACCTCAGCCTACCTCTAGGGTTTGGGAAGAAGATGCCTAAGCCCAAATTGGACTGGAGGATAATATGAAACATGACAGAACATGCTTGGTGTTCACTGGCTACAGTGAGCAGAGGACCATGCAGGCAGTACTTAGTTATCCAGGATAATCTATCCCATGGAGGCAGAGCCCAATCAGCAGGCTGGTGGCAGGGAGGGCTGGTAAGACAAAATCTAGAACTAGGATTAAAAGTCATTCTTGCTGGGCGTGGGGGCGCACACCTGTGATCCCAATACTTGGGAGACTAAGACAGGAGGATCGTGGGTTCATTCGAGGCCAGCCTCAGCAACTTAGGTAGACCCTCAGTAACTCAGTGAGAACTTGTTTCAAAATAAAAATAAAATAGAGCTGGGAGTATAGCTAGGAGGTAGAACGCCCCACCAAAATAAATAAATAAATACTACCTGGCCTGGATCAGGCTTGCTTCTGACCTGCAAATATGAATAAAGTATAAAGTAGTCCCATTTCTAAGAAAGGATGCAGAGGCAAGAAGTTAAAATCAGAAAGAATTTGACCCTATTTTAGTCTTATTGCCTTGCACTATAGTTTCATGCCTACACAGTCTAAAAATGGTCTAGAAAGTAGACTCTTAATAATATGTAAACATATTCCCTTATTGTGATAAACATATAGTCTAAATAATATAATTATTGATGTTTATATTTGGTGTAATATATCTATATATGTCTAATACAAAGATTTTCTTTTTGTGTGTGTGGTACTGGGGATTGAACCCAGGGGCATTCTATCTCTGAGCTATACCCCCAGACTTTTTGTTTTTATTTTGAAACAGGGTCTCACTAAGTTAGCGTATACTGACTTTGAACCTCCTGTCTCAGCCTTCCAAGTGCTGGGATTAAAGGTGTGTGCCACCACACGTGGCTACAAGATTTTCTATCATAATCTCATCTCCTTGTTTGTTTAGGTACAGCAAAAATAACTTTTAAAATTGATGCTAATTGGATGTTCCCTTTTATAAAAATTAAATATCTTTATTAAGCCTTTTCAATTTTTTTTTTTTTGCGGTACTGGGGATTGAACGCAGGGGCGTTCTACCTCCGCGCTACGCCCCCGGCCCTATTTTTTATACTTTATTTTGAAACCGGGTCTCACAAAGTTGTGGAGGGCCTCACTAAGGAGAGAGAGAGAAAGAGAGAGAGAGAGAGAGAGAGAGAGAGAGAGAGAGAGAGAC
>PVJS01009378.1:0-50497 GCA_004027185.1 Glis glis
AGAACGCTCGCGCGCATGCGCAAGCTGAGGCTGGCCGCGAACCCGGATCCTCCGGTCTCCACCTCCCAAAGTACTGGGATTACAAGCGTGCGCCACCACGCCCGGCTTGAGACCACATTTAAAGCATGGTCTTCTTTAAAGCATGGTCTGAGAATGTGCATTTTTTTTTATTTATTTTTTGCGGTACCGGGGATTGAACGCAGGGGCGTTCTACCTCCGCGCTACACCCCCGGCCCTATTTTTTAATGCTTTATTTTTGAAACCGGGTCTCACGAAGTTGCGGAGGGCCTCACTAGGTAGGGAGAGAGAGAGACAGACAGAGAGAGAGAGGGACAGATCGATCCATCCATCCATCAATCGATCCATCGATCGATCGCGCGCGCGCATGAGCGCTGAGGCTGGCCATGAACCCGGATTCTCCGGTCTCCGCCTCCCAAAGTACTGGGATTACAAGCGTGCGCCACCACGCCCGGCTGAGAATGTGCATTTTGATAAACCACCACCACCCTGGAGATGATTCTAGTTCAGCAGCATGGACTGCCCTAGGGGCCAGGAGATGCCCTCTTCCTGAGCAGCACTGGGTTCTCCAGGCAGCCATGGGGCTAACAACCTGTAGGTTGGTGGGTGTGTCATGATCACAGTTGACTACCATTTCCCACCTGCCTCCAATAGTTCTTGCCAATTTCACAGGCATTTGGGAGATTTTTCAAATTTAAAGATTCCGATAAATCATGCTGGAGGAAATGTTAGACTTTAAAAGAGTAGATTCACACCGGGTGTGGTGGCACACGCTTGTAATCCTAGTATTTGGGATGCTGAGGCCGAAGGTTCCGGGTTCACAGCCAGCCTCAGCTACTTAGTGAGGCCCTCCACAACTTAATGAGACCCTGTTTCAAGATAAAGAATAAAAAATAGGGCTGGGGGTATAGCCTGGAGGTAGAATGCCCCTGGGTTCAATCCCTGGTACTGCCAAAAAAAAAAAAAAAAGAGGAGATTCATCAACTCCTTGAGACCCCCTGAATATAATACTCAAAGCCTCGTGCTTTTTTTTCTGGAGTGCACTCACTGGCCCACTTTTAAGGGAACTATTAGATACCAGGAGAATAAGACTATATATCCACTGGATAATATTCAGAGCCCAAAATGTAAAAAAAAAAAAAAAAAACTCAGCTGGGAATTTTCTATGGGACACGGACAGCTGGCCTTCACACCCCAGTTGTTTCCTGTCTCTAACAGATGGATAACATTTTTTCCTCTACAGTGAGAACTTTACCTCCTACTCCAACTTCTCTTCCCATCCTATCTGGGAGGAAGAAATCCGAGCTAGGGCAGCTAAATGCAGGAGCATCCTTATGAGTGAAATGATTAGTCATTAAAGATTACTGCATTCTAAATGACAACTGTAACCAATTTGTTTGCCTGGTAAATAAGAGAGAATAGAGCACAATATTAAATCTGGACTGGAATTTTAAAAACCTTTCTCTACAATAGTAAGTAGAATGCAGGGGGGAAATGATTTCCTTAAGAAAAGAAAAAGCACAGCCATTATAGAACCACCAAATGTTTGCATGCAAAGACCAACAAGTTTTACAAATAGGAAAACTGAAGCAAAAGAGGCTGAGTGATGGCCGGCAGTCACAGACGGTTTCTGGCTGAGAAAGGCCAGCATATGTGAACCCAAATTTTCGGGCTACCTGTCTAGCATTCTCTTCCCTCACCAAGAATACAGAAGCAAACATGGAAGCCAGTGCTACCTAGGGGAAAAATACAAAAATGGCTGTAGCCTACAGTCATTCTGCCCTTACTTGTTTCACTGGTGCTGGTCAACTGGTCACTTCAGCCATGGGACACTGGTGAGGACGGTGTGGTGTGACCGCCCTCCCTGGTCTAAGAAGAGCCATCTGGTGGCGAAGCACAGAGGAGGAAATGCTTGAGAAACAGAGTACAGGCTGTGACAGTGGCCCTCCCTCTACGCCCTCCTGTGGCTCCGCGGTCCTCTGCCTCTCCCCATTGGAGGTTCTCTTCCCCCTCAAGGCCACTCACTGTGTCTTGAGTTTGCCTAAACCCCCAGGGACACACCTCTCTGCTCACATCAGACAGTGGCGTTGACTATTCTGCCTGATTAAGTACTGTGTCAGGGTCACATGAAGTTTATGGTAACATCAAATTTCCAAGGTTACACAGTCCCCTAAATCTGGCAAATTGAAATGTTGCCATCAGTTTAACAGAAAGTTGATCCCAAACTGCCATAGTCAGACCACATTATCAGGGAAGTAAATAAAATATATTTTAAGTTGCTTAACATGCAACTTCAAAATATTGTAAGAACATAGTCTTCTGCAGTTAGAAGGAAGCTGGGGAGTTCTGCTAATTTCCCCAGCTAGAGGATGGTCTGAATCTCCTCTAAAGATCCCAAATAAATGGCCAAGCACACAGCTTGCTGACCCCCAGGCACAGGCCCTCCCGTAGTGGAAGCAGCCAATCCCATCTCTGCCTGCCTTTTAAAGAGCTTTGTCTTTCACCCAATCAAAATCAACCTTCTTAGCAGTCTGTACCCCTCCACTCCTGATGATCCAAGAGAATGTAAGATCCAAGGAGACAAAGGGTGGATGCATGTATGTTTCCAGTCTTTGTTAGATGATGCTATTTCTGAAAGATGTTTTTATCATGGTTTTTTAAAAATTTTCAGTAACATAAAAATCAAATCCCTTGCACATATAGAGTGCTAAAAGGAAATAGTTTTATATTCAATAAACCAAGAGGTTTCATTCAATGAATACTAAACACATCTGTAAATAGTCCATGGTATGGAATTTGTTTGAATCCCCTGGGGTTTTCTGTCTCTATTTATACCTCAAGGCACAAAACAACAAAAGCAGTCTGGTAAAGACTCAGAAGAGTAGTTAATGCTCAAGGAGAGAAACGGCAAACGCCGGAAGGCATATCGCAAATGCTCTCTTAATATTTATTAAACCAACAATAGTGTTTTGGGTAAATCGTATTAACAGAATACATAAAGTTCTGGCAAATAAAATTTTAGTTCATTTACATCAGAGGTGCCTACAATCCACTTTTTATTAAAAGGACAATAAGCATTCAATTGAGAGGCTTGGAAATGGCATGTTATTTGAATATTGAGTATTATTTTTCTATCCTCTAAGATGTCAAAGTGGTTTTTTTAAAGCATTACAAAGTATGTTCTTAAAATGCTCCAGTTGCATCTGAGTATAATTCAACTATTTACATCATTTCTAATGGAAAGGGCCTTCAGTCTTGGAAATCACTTCAAATCCTTTGTGCAATGAGTAAAGTATCAAAGAAAAGTAAAAGAAACAAAACCTTGAGAAGGGGATGGTAAACAAGTTCAAGTCATCGTTTTCATAACACTCATCATTGTTTCATTACTACAGGTTTCTATTTACATAATCCTTAACAATTAAATATTCAAATAATTTAATTTAGGATTTTTTGGTGTGTGTGTGTGTGTGTGTGTGTGTGTGTGTTATTGGGGATTGAACCTAGGGCATTCTACCTCTGAACTACACCCCCAGCCCTATTTTATTTTTTTATTTTGAAAGAGAGTATCCTTAAAGTTGCAGAGGGCCTTGCTAAGCTGCTGCGGCTGGCCTCAAACCTGCGATACTCCTAGCTCAGCCTCCCAAGTACTGTAATTTAGAATATTTTAAAATAACATTTGCCAATCAAAGATAAACAAATTTTATCTTTCCCTTTATTCAAATTCACTGATTACTAAGAGATCAGAAGATTAAATGTCCATCACTATAGTCTCCTATGTTTATTAAACTTAAAAAATAAATTTTCTCCTAAATACCTTTTACCTAATATACTAATAACCTTCAAATAGTCCACACTCAAATAGGTTGGCAGATAGTAAATACCCCCACCGCCACTTTAGCCCCCCTCCAAGTTCTCTACCTCCCTTTCTTGCCAGTTAACCAAAGAGTGAGGTTAAGCTCACTCTGTACTATGCCCACTACTTAGTGTATCACCAAATAGACATAGACATAGACATAGGGCCATGTCTGAACCCATACGCATGATTGCTCCTCAGGAGCCTTAGCCCAAAGGCCACTGGTTGTGTGTGCCAACTGTCATATCCTGGGAAATCAGGCCTGACCTGAAAGGGAAAGAGATGTTACACTGGGGTAGCAGGACAGGTAAGGGGAGGAGGCGGGAGGAGATGGTAGCCCATCCCCAAGGCACTCCCTTCTCCCTCAGGTAACGAGTCCTTCCATTTCTCTTTGGGGAACCACTCCTTTCCCATCATGGTCCATGGGCTTCAGGTGACACTTCCTCCACATGTAGTTCCAGGGATAATACATGTGACCAGGCCAGGCCAAACAGGAACCAAGAACAGCTACTTTGACAGTCTTACTGGAATGGCTGGGGAAGAGCCCCTCTTCCCACTGGAGTTGCTGAGAGGATAGGCTGTTAACCTATAGTTGCCAGACTCTGGCCACCATCCATCATCAATATCTAAAGTCTTCCCTTCTTTCAAAACATCACCTTGACAAATTTTAGTTAGAGATTGCATTTCCCACAGTGCATAGCACCTCCTATGGCCATGGGACTCATTCTGACCAATGGCATGTCAGTGGAATGTTGTTTTACACTTCCAGGCAGTGGCCATGAAGGGAACTGTGTTCTCCCCTTGTCGCCTCCTGCAGGCCTGGAGACAGTATGGGGGAGCCTCTTACCTGCCTTGGACCCACAGGTAAGAGCTGCATGTGAACATGGCAGAGCTATCCCACCTGCCCTGTCTTTGGACTGTTATGTCAAAGAGAAATAAATCTATCTTAAGCCACTATGTTTGAGGATCTCTTCTTGACAACAGCTTAGCTGTTAGTTTAATTCTGTAAAGCCAGGGAGTGACTCTAACACAGACAGGAAAGTTGAGCTAGAGGCAGATAAAACCCAAGGCTTGATGAGATCATGTAATCATCTTGATGCAGCCGTACCTGAAGACAGCATTCTCCTGGATTTTTGCAAGATCTGAGCCAAAAAACTCCTTTGTAGTGCTTAGCCCAATCTGAGTTGGGACTTTTGTGACTTGCACCTGGAAGGGTCTTAACTGCTATCACTCACTGGATGATGGCTTATGGGTTGTTGTTGCACCTAATAGTCCCAGGTTTTTCCAAGCAGCAGCTATTGAAGCTGTCCCTTTTCCCCAGTGGTCGCCTCCCTGAGTCACCGCCTGGCAGAAGTCAAAGCAGCTGTTTTGCTTCCTCACAAAACTTGTAAATTAAAGGTGTTCTAGGGACTAACTTCTATAAAGGCAACTCACTATTTCTATAAAGCAGTGTTTCAGAAATGCTAATGTGCCTACGACTCACTGGGAATCTTGTTAAAAAGCAAACTACAACTCAGTAAGTCTCAGTGGGGTTCAAGATCCTGAATTTCTAATAAGCTCTCAGGTGATGCGACTGCTTGCCAGGCCAGGCCACATCTGGGGTAGCAAGGCCTAAAAAGCACAGGCCTCCAAGTCTGTGTCCTAGAATCACTGAGGCAGCTCCAAGAATTACCAGCGATGTCTGGGCCCCATGACCAGGCACTCTCATTGACTGCACACCACCTGTGCAGTCAAGGGAGGGTACCCCAGCTGTTCTCAAGCTCTAGTTTGCAAGAGAATCCCCTGGAGGGCTTTTTAAAGCTCACACTGCTGGGCCACACCCACAGGGTTTCTGATTCCATTGGTCTGGAGTGAGCCCAGAATCTGCATTTTGCACAAGTTCCTGGGTGACACAGATGCTGCTGCCACTTCCGCACTTTGAGAGCCAATGGCCTCAAGTTACTGACTTGTTGTCGCTGACCTCCGTGTCCACTGAGAAAAACTTCTATCTACTTAATTCTATCAGTGCTCTGGGACATTCATGTATCAGGCAGGGTATCCCTGCCTGGGATAGGGGGGAAGAGAATTCCCATTTCCACACCCATTTCTAAGATTAGTCTCTATGCATGCTTAATACTTCATGATGACACATTTAACCCAACCATCGCCAAAATAATAAACACTAACGTTGCATTTTATTTTGGCTATCACAGACTTGCTGGGTTTAAAAGCCTAGGAACCACAGTGAACAGCTCGCTTTAACAGCTTGCTCAGAATAATCCTTCTCCTAACTCTAGCGTAGGACAATGCACATTGAGTGGCAGTTTCTAAAGGGTCAGCATTTTAATGTTATCCTGCAGAGTGATTTTTCAAAGCTTTGAGAAACCCAGAATTCTTAAGCAGGGTTTTTTTTTCTTCTCTGAGTCAATTAAAGATATCCCCTCTTTTATTCAACGGATAGAAAATTGTGTTTAGAGTTAGTTGAGTAAGGGCAACATGCTCCCAAATTAGATATGTGAACAAAGTAAAGTATGAATAGATTAGATAATGGGCTGCTGCCTTTTTGCTTAGGGAAGAACGAAACATAACTCGGACATCTTGTTCCCAGGACAGCCTAAAGCATTCTCTCTTCCTCCTTCAACAGGAAACAATAGAGCTGCACGGAATGAATGCAACTTGAACCAGGTCCAAGCATGGAACTTAAATGCAGTGACCCTACAAGGGACAGCATTAAGACATATGTGCAGCCCTTACATGTGGTCAATAAATATTCGGACAAATCCTAGAATACATTTCCGATGCGTGGAACACACAATTTCTCTGCTCAGTGCAGGAACTCAGGCAAATCTAATAAGGTGACCAAACATGCTCTTTTGCAAGCAGACCCAGAGGACAAGTATTCTTCGTACAACTAAGGAAAGCTTTCCTTGGGAAAGGGAAATGTTTCCTTTTTTAGGACATCCTCAGGTAAACTTAATTTCTAGGTGTTCAATCTTTTGTCTGTCTGCAGAGCTCTCAAATGCATCATAATCCACCAAATTAATTATCACAAAAGTATGAGCCAGCAGATGTGGATATTGGCGAGAAGGGCTGAAAAGGGAGAAGAAGGTGGAAGAGAGCAAGCACTTTCCAAAGCTGCAGCACAGGAGTCCAGGAAAGCTACCACATTCCACGGGGTTAGTCACAAGCACCAGAGAGCATGCTTTAAAAATACAAAACTTGCTGGGCAGGTGACGCTCACCTGTAATCCCAGTACTTGGGAGTCTGAGACAGGAGGATCGCAGGTTCAAGAGTGTAGCTCAATCCCCAGTAACACACACACACACACACACACACACACACACACACACACCTTAACCAACTAATCTGCCCTCTAAATTAGAAGAGATCAAGAAGCCAACCCAAGCAGTGGTTCTTTAGCCTTCTGGAAGGTAGACTCACCTGGGGAGCTTTTACAAAACTGGGAGCTGGACCCCCCACCCTCCTAGATTCTGGTTTAATTAGTGGGGAGAGGGACAAGCTTTTACAAACTCCACAAGTAAATTTAATGCGTAGCCCAGGTTGAGAACATTGGTCATTCAGATGAAGGCCAGAGAGCTGAAACGCCTCCTCCTTCCACCAAAACAAAACAGCCACAAAGAAAGAAGAAGGAAGATTCATCCCCCCTGACTTTCCGATCTGGGCAGTGGCACCATTCTTCCTCTCTCTCTCAGGTTCGAAACCTCAAGACAATCTTGTCTTTGATCAGCAAACGGGATGAGTCATCCATTTCAATCATCATCAACGCTGAGACACTCCATACCTGAGACACTCTGAGATACTCTATACCTGACACGCTTCTAAGCGCTTGACACTAAGGTTAACTCGTTAGCCCTCGCAGCATCTCTATGACGTGGCAACTATGACGAATCTCTTTTTTACAGATGTGCACACTGGGGCATAGAGAGATTACACAACCTGTCCAAGTCACACAGCCAGAAATGGGCAGACTGGGATTTTAAAAGATTTCCATTGAGGCTGGGGATGTAGCTCAACAGTAGAGCACCTGCCCAGCATACACAAGACCATGGGTTCAATCCCCAGCACCGCTAAATAAATAAATTAACAGAATGTCCCTGGCCTCAATCCCCAGCACCAAAAAGAGAGAGATAAAAGAGAGAGATTCCCATTCATTCGATCCCTTAGCTCTCCCATTACCTAACTGAAGCTTTCAGACAGAAGCCGTCAAAGCAGTATGTTAAATGTTGGTAAAGAAATCAGAGTATCAGAAGCCTGGGGTGTTAGGCCAACCAGTGTAAATGAAGGATGTGAACGTTTTATTATTCTGGAGTGACACTTGGTTATTCTGGGAAGCACCCACTAGAGTTTATTAAACCCTCTCACTACCCTCGTGAAAGATTATAGCACATGGCAGGACTACTGAAAGCTAGAAAAACTGAAGATCTAACTTCTGCTAGGCCACATAAAATGCAGTCTTGGCAAGTAAGACTGCCTGGCAGTTGTGAGACAATTATACATAATGAATGGAAAGTGCCTATCATTCTAACTACAGAGTAGGAGATCACAGTAGTAATTTTTAATGTTACTGCCTTTCAATAAAATCCTTTCCTAAAAAAAATCATCCCACAGACTTGTTTTCTGAAAATGGTTGACGCAGATGTATTTATGTTATGCTGAGATTTATAAAAGCAGTATTCAAGAGAAAACCCATACAAAGAAAGGATGAATCTACACCCGGAGCTGGCAAAAGAACCAGGCGTAGAAAGCGCTTCTACCTGGGCCATGCGAGCCCCGGATTCTCTTCCTTGACAATACGGACATATTTTTAGTATAAAAATCCAAGGAATGTTCTTTATCCCTCAACCTACAATAGCAACCTACAATAGCCTTTTTCCTCCCAGAAAAAAAAAAAAAAACGCAGTATTAATTCATGAGTATTTGGCTTTGAGTCCTGAGTCTTATCTCTGGGAAGCTTTTATTGCCTCTTCTGCCTACAAGTCTCCACAATCATCCAAAGATTTCCAAATCAGCTGCATTCAGTCCCTGGTCTCTCTGGGTCTTCCAAATCCCAGGCCTCTCAGTTCTCTCTCCACTAATTAAACCAGTAGGTCCATGAACAAGTAGAGAGTCACATGACTTTTAAGTGGTAATACCAGAAACTGAATCCTAGTTGACTGGATTCCAAAGTCTGAAACATCATCTCTCGCGTTAATCTGAATTCAGGAAGCACACAACAGAACCCTGGCAATGCCGTACATTTATGACAACTCCACATGAATTAAAATCTATACATGTTATGACCCTTCCTTTATAAGGCTGTCACACACCTGTCACTCTTGCAACTAGAGACTGTTGCCTAGCCTAACAACTCCGTAAACAGTGGCCTTTTGGTTCCTAAACATGTCAAGTGAACTAAGTCACCAGCAGATGTACTAACCCCTAATATAGTAAGCCTCCAGTTAACCAGAATTTAGGGACCTTTATATTAACATCTTATGTATTTTTATCAGATGCTTTTTCTGCACCCGTTGAGATGATCACATCAGTATCTCCCTTAAAGTGTTAATAACCACATTGCTTTTCTAATGCCAAAGCATTCCTTGGATAAATCCTATTTGGGCTCATCATTATTCTTTTAATAAGTAGCTGTATTCAATTTGGTAATACTCTATTTAAAATTCTTGCATCTGTGATCAGTGAAATTGGCCTATAGATTTGTTTTTGTGTGTTTTGTCTGGTTCTGACATGGAGTAATGCTAACCTCACAAAATGAAAAAGGACGGCCTTCTATCATTCTCTAAGCTCTGGAACAACAATTACCTTTTCCTTAAAGGATCAACAGAACTTACTAGTAAAACCATCTTGGTCTGGTGCCATTTTTTTTAATTGATATTTTTGAGGAGATAACTGTAGACTCACACCCAGTTGTAAGAAATAATAGAGAGAGTTCTCAACTGGGTATGGTGTAATCCCAGTACCTGAGAGGCAGAGACAGGAGGACTGCAGATTCGAAGCCATCCTCAACAATTTGGTGAGACCCTCAGCAACTTAGTGAGACCCTGTTTCATAATAATAAATAAAATAGTACTGGGGGTGTAGCTCAGAGGTAGAATGGCCCTGGGTTCAATCCTGAGTACCAAAACAAAGAGAATACTGAAAGTTCTCTTGAACACTTCAGCTAGTTTCCCCCAGTGGTAACATTTTCTAAAACTATACTAAATATCACAACAAAGAGATTAACATTAATATAATCCATCAACCATATTCCGATTTTCCCAGCTTTCCTTGTGTTCACATGTATGTGGGTGCATATGTGTGCGTGCACTTAACTGTACACAACTCGATCACATGTACAGGTTTTTATGTGTGTATACACATAAATATATACTTATCTATGTATATTATCTTTGTATATGTGAAGTTACTCAGTATAACCCAGATTTTACTATAGTTTTATATCTCATTTTTGTCTATTATAAAGTCTCCAAGTTATAGACATCCTTCAGGTACAGTTTTAATATGGCTATATGATATTCAGCATGACTCAGAATCTTTTATGTAACCACTACTCTGTTACTGTACACTCAGCTTGTTTCCATTTTTTAAACTATAAGGAAGGCTGTGTGTGGTGGTGCACACCTGTAATCCCAGTACTTGGGAGGCTGAGATGGGAGGATCACAGGTTCAAGGACAGACTCAGCAATATAGCAAGACTCTCAGCAACCTAGTAAGACCCTGTTTCCAAATAAAATAAAATAGGGGTGGGGATGTAGCTTGGAGTTAGAAGGCCCCTGGGCTCAATCCCCAACACCACCACCACCACCAAAAAAAAAACAAAACCTACTATAAGTAAGGCTTCAATAAACACATTTGTAAACACTGTTTACCCAGCTATGGTTATTTGCATTGGACAGATTTGTAGAAGTAAAATTACTTGAAAAGATGGGATTTTTCACATCTAACACTTACAGATTTGTCCAGGCCCTGTAAGCAAACTTTCATCAGTCAGAAATAATAAGTGGCATATTTTCTCACAACAACCACTTTTAGAGAAAAGCTGACTATAAACATAGACCCAACTTCTCAGCATAGAGCTAGTCTCCCCCAAGACAGGGAAAAAGGCTCTAGCCATGAGAGCACGGCTCTATCATGCATAACCTGAGCCACCCTCTGGGCTGGTGATTATGAGATGAGCCCATGTATGGCAAGTCCCTGCTCTTCAGGAAAGCAGAAAACCAGGAGTTATAACTAACACATAACACAGTACGTGGACATGCCATTTGCTGCAAGCTCCTACCTATTTTATCTCACATAATCCTAAGAACTTATTTCATGATACTCCATTTTACAGGTGAGAAAACCAAGCACAGAGAGGTTAAAAAACTGGCCCAAGTTTACATGGCAAGTGTTCTGTAATCTAGACCACTGTCTTAGAACCCGCTCATTTAATTCTTGCTTATGCTACAGTACTCAGACGAGGCTCCAACGCTGAAGAGGGAAGCAGTGGAAGGCACCAGTTAAAGGGCCCACTCTGGAGTAGAGGTCCAAGCCAGAAACTAAATGAGGAGCCTGTGACACTTTATGAGACTTATGCTTTAAACCCCCTTCTGACCCCCCAACATCAATGAGCCTGAATTACCACATCAACTGGTCTTGATGCTACACTGGCTTACATTAGCCAAGCATATGGGAAAATACCAGACAGTAGGTCATGGATATTCAGAGTAATATATACAACCTTAGTACACAGCGGATACTTGGTTCCAGCCAATGGGTTACCATCAGCTACTGAAAATGACTTACCTTTCTATAATATGAATGAATTCTTTGCTTTGATAAGAAAATCAGACATATGCCACTTTAAAATATATGCAATAAATATATGTAATTTTTACTTGTCAATTAAAATACATTTAAAAAATAAAGCAGGGCATGGTGGTGCATGCTTGTAATCCTAGTACTTGGAAGGCTGAGACGGGAGGATTGCAGGTTCGCGGCCAGCCTCAGCTACTTAGTGAGGGCCTCCATAATTTAGTAAGACCCTGTTTCAAAATAAAGAATTAAAAAAAAATAGGACTGGGGGTGTAGTTGGAGGTAGAATGCCCCTGGGTTCAATCCCTGGCACCACAATAAAAAGGAAGGAAGAAAGGGAGGGAGGGAGGGAGGGAGGGAAGGAGGGAGGGAGGGAGGGAGGGAGGAAGTATTTGGAAGGAGCTTAATAATTGCTTATTGGTTAGATCAATCTTAACATTTCTCTAATCATATCCTGAAGAATAAAAACAAATAAATATTAAAGGCAGAAAGTTCCTCTAGCCAATGCCATCATTTTACAGATGGTCCCACAGGGGATAAGATAGTTTATTATATGTGTGCAAAGCCCCATCTTTGCTCTGCCTTAAAATGTTATTCCTTTATTTTACTTTCTTACGTTTAATAATAAATTATACAAAACCACATTTAATTTTTTTCTTTTTTGGTAAGAGCTTAAAAAAGTAATTTTTCGTTAATAATTATATCTCCTGTTCCACGTGTCATTTTACCATGAGACTAAATTCTATTAATTACATACTCTTTTTATGTCTGTACTATTTGTATTTAATATGCCTGTATAATGAGAAAAATAAACATCAAAATGCTTCATAAAGGGTACATTTACTACATCTTGGTGACATTTTTCATGAAACAGATTTGACAGTAGAGGAAAGAAATGTTTAACTGAACTGGAATTTATTTTTGCATACAGTTCATTTGTTTGTTGTGATGCTGAACCCAGGGCCTCGAGCTCACTAGGCAAGCACTCTACCACTGAGCCACATCCTCAGCCCAAGAAATGTGAAAACACATCTTGTCTTTATTAACATTTTTCCTACAGCTTGAAGTCCAGGCCATGAATTGACTATCACATCACTGACTACATATCTCACTAGCTGAAGAGAAACTGAAATGGGAAGTCTCCAATGACTCCAAAGCTTCTCCCTTTCTCCTGCCCCTTTGAGATACCCAAGAAAGAGAGATATTCACAATTCCATTTCAACACTGTCCTTTCCCATTCAGAAGCAATCGTCCCTCTAGCCTTGTTGCTAAAGCTAATGCTGCCCTAGAAACAGACTTGTCAAAATGTGATCGAGATTTTTAACAGGAGGACCTGAAGCTCAAACAACTAAAAAGAGAAATTCCATGTATTTCCACCCTGAAAAATAAAAATTGGCTCCTAGGCCCCCCACGTTCACTCAGCACCCAGCCCTCTCATGCTAAATGCCCAGCAGCACACCAGCATTGGAAGGGCCCAGCTCTTGCCTTCCAATGCTGGAAGGGCACAGGAGGAAGCGTGATGTGCTCTGCTGATGTGCCAGGGCTTCTCATCAGTGTCTCCTTACACTTCACACCAACCCTGCAGTGCTACTGGGGCTGAGTTCAGGAGGAATCCAAACTGGCAACCTGGACCAGGTCCACCAGGGGCCAGTGGAAACGAGTTGAGCAGGAGAGCTTCACAAACCCCCGACTGCCCGACCCTCGGGCACCTGCACTTAAGAGTCTCAGCATCAGCAGCGGTGGACCCAGCTTCCCACCCAAGCTCAGCTCTGCAAAGAGCTCAGAGGAGTGGAGACACAGCCCCTCCCTGCCCTCAGAGGCACTGATCGTGATGGAGAGATATCAGAGGCCTTAAGAGCCTCTTGTATGACTCCTTTGTGTCACAGCAGAAAAAACAGGCCAGGAGACAGAAGAAAACCACTCAGTACTTTCTGGGCCGCCAGCACCACTCATACACTCCCTCATTTTATCCTCCTGAGGGTCATGTTCTGAAGGCATTTTTAGGTCCAATTTTCACACACAAGTATTTTTTTAAGTGGCTCAATGCTTTGGTATCTTGTCTGAAATACTGAGTAAGTACCAGCATTGGAATCCAGACTCATTCACCTCTGAGCCCAAGCTTTTTGAACTCTGACCCCAGCCACTAAGAGCCCTAGAAGTGATGCAGAGCAGCAGGTGCCTGTGCGATCTAGACCAGTGATTCCCAAGTGTGGCTGATTCATTAGAATCATCTAAGATGCTTTATAAAAACACGGATTCCCCTCATCAGGCTTCTGATTGCATGGGTCCGACATGAGGCCCTGAAACATGTATTTTTATATATTTCCAGTTATTCTGATCATTAGTCTTACTATTTACAGAAGCACAAAAAAGAGGGTTTGGGGCTGGATCAGACATGAAAAGCTTGGGGTCTGGATTCAGTGAATAGGATTTCAAAGGAGAACTGCTGAAGAGCTAGCTGTGTCCAAGGAGTGCTCATGACAGCGACACCAGTGGCCCAGGGCCAGGAAACATCATGGAGCATGATCAAGGAGGTAACAAGGAAAGAGCACTATTATGGAGCAGCTATAAATCTGGCCAAGGCACGTTGATTCCACACCATGATAACAAGGGTATACAGAAGTTTCTGGACCATGGGGCAACATGATCAATGTAGTAGAGGACCAATCAAGAGCAGGTAAACATCTGAGCCAGGAATGGCCACTATGCAGCTACTGCCAGTACAACCTGGCAGGTCCCCACAAAAGAAAAAAATATGAAAGGAAAGCTACCTGGATCCCAGAAGGCAAGCTCCGGGGAGGGGGCTGCTTCATTCACTACTTTATCCCCAGCACCTAGCAGGAATATTCACCAGCTGAAGGACCACATAGGTGGGATTAGAGGCACATGGACATGGAGTTTGTGAACCAAGAAGAATGAGTCGAGGATTTCTTCAAGACTCAAATCCAAAGGACCAGAATTAAAATGATACTGTTGACTAAAGGAGTTAAATAAGACTATCTTCTTCAATACTTCTGGCTTTTCTCTAAGACTTTATTTTGGCTTCTAGTTCATGAAAGAATGAAGCGATGCTGAGATATTGGAATGTCCTGTTGACAGTGACATGAATGGTAGATCTTCTTTCTGCCTTGGGAAGTAGAAAGTGATGGGCAAGACCTTTGCGTTTGGTTTTTGGCAGTGGAAGAAAGACAAGCTAGTGTGAATCTAAACTCAGAAGCATTCCTCCCAGGACCTACTGGGTCACCGCCAGCAGACACGCCAACAGCAGTGGCCTGACCAGATTCCTATAAACTTTAATGACAGAGCTGGTCAGGCTCTATGTGGCTGGGTCTGCCTCAGGGACCCTACCAACCTAAGGAGAACACCAAGCTACCATGGATGGTCAGGTCTCTGGGGCCTCTGGGGACTTGAAAACACTAGTTCTACCCAGGGAAAAACTAGCTGACCTTGAAAGTCTTTCCAAATTAATAACTATCCAAGGTACCACTTTAGTGATCATGTTACTCAGTCCCCTGGTAGTCTGCCCTTTTGAGTGGTGGGCACCATCAAAACCAGACATACGAACCTCAGCTACTTAGTGAGGCCCTCCCTGTTTCAAAATAAAGAATAAAAAATAGGGCTGGGGGTATAGCTAGGAGGTAGAATGCACCTGGGTTCAATCCCCAGTTCTGCAAAACAAAAACAAAAACAAACCAAAAAAAAAAAAACAGATATACAAGCCAGGCGTGGTGGGGCACGATTGTAATCCCAGTACTTGGGAGGCTGAGACAGTAGGATTACAGGTTCAAGGACAGCCTCAGCAAGTAGTAAGACTTTCATCAACCTGGCGAGACCCTGTTTTCAAAATAAAAATAAAATAGGACTGGGGGGTGTAGCTTGGAGGTAGAATGCCCCTGGGCTCAATCCCTTGGACCACACGCACGCGCGCACGCGCGTACACAAACACACACATACACACACACACACACAAATACCATTGTGATTTGAACATTACACAATGTATGCATGTATCAAAACACCATAGGGTATAATGTATATACAATTACTGTTTGTCAAATAATATTAAAAGAACAACTAGTTATGCCAGGTCCCAGAAGCAGGAGTTGAAGGGCATGCTCAAATTCCTTCTTGTTCTGCAAGCCTGATCTTATAAGAGTTTCCATCTTAAATGACATCTATCTACTTCTAATATCCAACTAAGAAATAAAGAGCTCTTATTTCTAGCACACTCGCTAGCAGAAGTAATTTGTCTCATTACTAGAACAGCTAACGTATATTTTTAAAAGCACTGCAAAAAGTTATATGATTTCAATTTTTATTTTCCCTTCCATTGCAAACTTCCAGAGCCTGCCTTTCATAATGCACTGTGAGGTAATGCATGTCTCCAAATGACTTGACAGTTTCTTTTAACTTACAGACATCTAAGCATGTTTATAAAATTCCACTAGTTCAAAACGCTTCCTTCTCTTAAACATATTTCCAGTTCAAATTATGTGTTTATAGCAGTCTGCAGTACATTACTTCTAAAGATAAACAGTCAAGTAGGCAGAAAAACAGCAGCAAAGCTCTACTGCCACACTGTCAGTCCTTCCCTTCACCTGGTGTTCCCACAGCCAAGGTCCCAACCTGCCAGTGGAAAGCATGAATGGTTCCACTGGGAACAGCCTCTCCAGGCTGCCGCCGCATCTGTGAAGGACCACCAGTTCTCTCCCACAGGTAGCTTTGAGTTTTGGTGCCTAGGAACCTTTTTTCCCCTCCTGATCTAAGTACAAAACTCTACTTAGATCAATTCTCTAAGTGCAGAGATTTTCCCTTTTCTTCCTTTTAAAGAGTCTTTAAGCTCATTTGATTACTACTTCTAAACCTCAGGACACAGTTGCAGTTCTCAAATTAAAATACAAAGTACAGGAAATCATGTTTTATAACAGCCAAGCTTCTAAAAATTAAGTCTTTCAAGTCCTTGTGTATTTGTGCTGCTATACATGAAACAAATAGAGACTGAAAAGTAATTTAAATGGACAATTAGCCATTCGGGGCCTCAAAACAGCTTCTACTGAGAAAGACTGACTCACTGCCTAACAAAGACTGTGCTAGAGTCTCCAAGTTGACATTTTAAAAATATCTAATCACCCTTTTGCAGGATATTCCAATGTCTGAAACAGTGTCTGCCACAATAAAGTTGTTCGCTCGGAAAACATCCAATTCTGGTTCAATCTGAGAAATAGTAGAACCCCAAAGATGCTGATTTCAGGGGAAAGCTGTCACTGGGAAGAACAGGTATAGTTCAGCCAAAAAAACTTCCTTAAGGGGCACTGTCAGATGTCTGAAAAAACCCCAGAGAGTTTTTCTTTCTCCAAAATTCACAAACAGTAACATTTCCCAGCAAATCCCTGAAGAGGATTCAGAAAAGGGGTGTTTGGGGGAAGGTCCTCTTAACCCATACAGCTTTTTTTTTTTTTTTTTTTTTTGCGGTACTGGGGATTGAACCCAGGGGCATTCTACCTCCGAGCCCAAGCCCTATTTTTTTTAATTCTTTATTTTGAAACAGGGTCTTACTAAGTAGCTGAGGCTGGCCGCGAACCTGCATCCTCAGGTCTCAGCCTCCCAAGTACTGGGATTACAAGTGTGCGCCACGACGCCCGGCTCCCAAACCGCTTTTTAGGCAAGTTTCTCTAGAAAATCATTAGATGAAGTTGTCCTTTTGCCATGTTTTGCAACAAGATGAGCAACAATGTTTTTCTGAAATAAACAAAGAATTGCTCCCTTTTTGTGTACAATAAGCCAAAGTTCAAAAACTGGCTGGGAGATCACAAATTCCAAGGGATTGAACCATCAGCTGCCAATGAGAATACTAATAGAGGCTCGGAGTTGTATTTTACATACTGGGCACCCAAATACTCATCTATTCTGTACAGTTTCCAGTTCTACATGCCCCAACCTCCAGAAAGGCATGGGGTAACTGCTAAGACACACAGAAACTCCCACGCTCACCACAAATGCCCATCTGCTGCTCCATGCCAAATAGGTTTCCCAATGCAAAATTGCCTCAGCTCAAAAGGGGGAAGGGGGACCTCACATAACCAACTAATGATGTATAGGAATTTGTCTTGGAAGAGACGAGTCGACTAATTCGAAATGAACAAGTTATTAGGTGGCAAAAGGAGGGGACGTGGGGATCTAGAAGGGGCAGAAACAGCCACACTCCATAACCCCTGCAACCCCTGCAACCCCTGCACTGGGGCTGCAAGTGAATTAGGAGGTGCTTGGGCTTCCACCGGGCCAGACAGCGCTCCAGGCGCCCAGGTAGGGGCAGCCGTGGACGCCGGGAGGCCCCGGAGGCAATCCCCATTAGAGGGCGCTCATTGGGCAACGTAGGGAAACAAACTCCAACCCCAGAAAGGAGACCCAAAAGAGGAATGAAGTTCCCACTGCCAGGGCGGGGGAAGGATGGTGGGTGCCCCAGCCGGCCCCGCCGGAGAAGAGATTCCTCCAGGCTCTGGGAGCGCCCGCCAGGGCCCTATCACGCGCGTATGGCAGGAGGGAAGCCTGGGTCCCGGAGCCGCCCGCCGACCCCAGGCCAGCGCTGTGTCTCACGCACCCACCTCGCTTAGCTTGCCGCACTCCAGGGAGGCCCTGATTAAAATGTCCTCCGGGTCCTAAGTCCCCGGGCCTCCCTCCGATCCCCAACTAGGAGGGGTCGCCCAGGGCTGGGATTCCAGCAGCTGGCGCCCCCGCATTCTCGGGCGCGTTCGGCGCAACCCTGCGCATCCCCTGCGGGGCCGCGGGCTGCGTTTCTACGTCGTGTCCGCACCTCGTCCCAGCCAAAGGGCGCATCAGACAAAAGAACTTTTACAAACTTCCCTCTCCGGCCACTTGCAGGTTCCTTAAATCTAGGCCCCGTCTCCCCAGAACTTGCATCCGGTCGAGTTGGAAAGCTGAAGGGGGAGGGGGCGTAGGAAGGGACCCAGACGTTTCCAGGTCATACCTAGGGCTCGCGGAGCGCACCCGATCCCGCGCGGGCCCTCGCCGGGCTCCCGTCGCCGGCCACCCACTCCCCTTCGTGCTTCCTGGACCATGCAGCAAGATCCCCCGAGGGCGAGGAAGTTGTGAGTGACTTCAGGGGCCTCTGCGGTTAGACAAAACTGCAATTCTGTGCCCCCATCCCCGGGGACCGTGGGGCAACTCCAGCGACAGGCGCTTTTCTGCGGGAAGGGAAAGGGCCGGGAAGAAAGGAGTAGAGGAGCGAGCGCATTTGTCCCAGCAGATCCCCGAGGGCCGGGCGCGGCGTGGGGGATCCCCCAGGTGGCGCTCCCCGATTCCCCGCGGGCTCCTTTGGTGCCCCCGGGCACTGGCCCACTCACCGACTCCGCCGACACGCAGGCCACCAAACCCAAGGTGAGCAGGATCCACGCGCGCTGCATATTCCCCCGGGACCGGCTGCTCCCAGCCGCCGTCTGCAACCAGGACGAAACGAAGCCTCCTGCCCAGCTCGGCGCAGCCCGCGCAGAGGGATCCGGAGCCGGGCGACCGCAGCGACCGCGGCTCGGGCTCGGGGACTCGGGCTCCGGACTCGGGCGCTCGCTTTCTCCTCCCGCGTCGGCTCCCGCCGCCCGCGCTGCGCCCCGGGAACGCGGCGCCTTCTCACTTGTTGGTTTCTGCACTCCCGACGCGGAGTTGGGGCTCCGGGGAGGCTGCTCTCTCGACCTCTTCTTGGTCGGCTGTGGTTTTGCCCCTCCGCGGACTCACTCCCGGCGTCGCGGCTCCGGTTGTGATTTTAAGAAATAGATGCGATGGCTTGAAACGGAGCTGCAGCTGAAGTTTGGGGGCAGACGGCGGGGACGCGCGGTCCGCGCGGCCGGAGCTCCCGGAGTATCTGGAGAGGAGCGCGTCGGAGCGGGGCTAGTGGCTCGGCGGCTGCGCCCTCCTCCTCCCGCGCCGCCGCCTCCTCCCGGGTCCTCCTCCTCCTCCTCCTCCTCTTTTCCTCCCGCTCCCTCCCTCCCTCCCTCCCGAGCCTGCTTCTCCGGGCTCCTCCGGGCGACTGGGGGAGAGGAGGCAGCGGTGTGGCTTCCAGATAAAGCCGGAGAAATTCCTACAGGATTACACCCCGATTGGCAGCTCCGAGCACCAGTGGGCGCCGGCTCCGCGCCGTGGCTGCTCTGGGAATGCGCGTCCGCAAACCCGTGCTCCTTCATTTTCTCGCCCCCCACTTTTCCCCTTCTCTGCCCCTTCCCCTCTCTCCTCTCCACTCTTTTCTCCCCTATTTTCCCCTTTTCTCTTTTTCTTCACTTTCACTTTTCTGAGGAAAGACCAGTGAAAAAAGGACACATTTAGTTTTTCTGCTTGCGAGCATTAAACCAGTAGAAAGAAACCGCTTTGAGAGTTGAAAAAAAGAAAGTTTATACCTTCAAGCAATGTGAAATGTTCATGTTTTAAAAGAGAAGACAGTAAATGTAACAAATGTAAATAGAGTGTTTCCCACCCTTCCGAATCCCTCCACCCCCCCCCCAGAAGGAAGTGGAGGAAGGATCCTATAACCCCAATAAGCAACAGTTCCAAAGCTCATAATTTCATTAAGGGCTTAAATACCATTTCTGCCTCACACACAGCTTATGCCTCCGAGGCATTTTCATAGGCTCCATTTCCGCATAGTGGTGTTAACGTTTGGAAGCTACAAATAGAGCAATTTGATGAGAAATTGGATAGAGAGCCTGAACAATAACAGATTTAAGAGAATTTCAAAGAAAAGGGGGATAAAGTCATTTCTAGCTCGAAGAAAATAATGAGGATGTATTTCCTGAGTGGAGGTAATTGATCTAAAATGTTTGTAATGAAGTTATTTTTTCCTTTCCATTCAATGTCTCTGGTATGCTATGGAACGTGGCAAATGCATATCCCCTTCCAGGTTCTACCACCATTTTTCTCCCTGACTTATGGAATAAATGAATTATGGAGCCATTCTGCTCCTACAGTGCCCACTCCAAGAGGCCAGGGACCTTTCTGTCTTGTTCACTACTATATTCTCATATCTGATACATAAAAACACATCATAAATATATCTTGAATAATTTTGCTCTAAAGATCAATCCATATCACATACAAGTTGTGAGCTTTTAAGAAACACAGATATATGGATACAAGGTCATGATAATTTCTGAACTCATTATTGGAAAAAATATAGATAGAGCCTAAGTGAGAATTACAGTGTCTTAGTAACCTATCACCGTCATAAATCTCAAAGAAAGAAATTTAACTGAAGAATTATGACTCAAAGTTGGAGACATCCAGCTATTTGGGCTTATGTGCCAACTGCCAACCTTTAAGAAGTGCTCCTGGGCAAATCTACGGCACTGGCAATCGAAATGGTAATGTGTATGAATATATATTTTTCCCTTTGCTACTGGAAGTTGAACCCAGGGTTGTTCTACCCACAAGCTACACCTCCAGCCCTATTTTATCTTTTATTTTGAAACAGGTCTCACTAAGTTGCTGAGGCTGTCTTTGAACCTGTGATCCTCTTGTCTCAACCTCCCAAGTACTGGGATTGCTGGCATGTGCCACCACACCCTGCAAAATAGCAATATTAAAAAACAGAAGAGTAGGCAAAGGAGAAAGAATACAATAAAAATAGCAGGAGACTGGAAGTTGTGGCCTCCATGTTTCTGATTCTGCAAACACTGAACTGGCATCTGGGCCAGTGTGGGTCCAGCTCAGTGTTTGAAAGATGGAACTGTGGCCATACTTGTAAGATGGAGTCTTTGTGGTTGAGGAATTTCATGAGATGGGGAGACTGCTGTAAGGAGGTTGCAGAGGAAAATAGAGTATGGAAACAAATGAAAAAGCCTTACATGGCCGGGCGTGGTGGCGCACGCTTGTAATTCCAGTACTTTGGGAGGCGGAGACCGGAGGATCCGAGTTCGCGGCCAGCCTCAGCGCGCATGCGCTGGCGCGCGCGCGCGATTTATCTCTCCTCTCTCTCTCCTCCCTCTCTCTCTCTCTCTCTCTCTCTCCCCCTCTCCCTGTCCCTCTCTCTGTCTCTCTACCTAGTGAGGCCCTCTGCAACTTCGTGAGACCTGGTTTCAAAAATAAAGCATAAAAAAATAGGGCCGGGGGCGTAGCCCGGAGGTAGAACGCCCCTGCGTTCAATCCCCGGTACCGCAAAAAAAAAAAAAAAAAAAAACCTTACATGATCACCTGTCTCTCCAAAAGGGACCTATTCACTTTCCAGCACTCAGGCAAGGCCACACCTCCATTGTCCCCAACAGTTAAGAATCCATCAAATAAATTAGAATTACAATAAAATGATATAATGCATTCATTGGCGGTTATTGCTATTTATGGGGGCATCCACCTCACAAGGAGTTGGTGACTGGTTCAGCTAGGGCAAACAATGAAGGGGGTGTATCTGTCAGCTCCCCTGGGGACAAACTCCAAAGCTCTTGACATTTATGAGGCTCTCAGTGACTTATTCTTTAAAAATGATGCGTGACACTGGGCATGCTTGTAATCCCAGTACTTGGGAGGGTAAAACAGGAGAATCGCAGGTTCATGGCCAGCCTCAGCTACTTAGTGAGGCCCTCCACAACTTAGTGAGACCCTGTTTCAAAATAAAGAATAAAAGATAGGGCTGGGGGTGTAGCTCGGAAGTAAAATGTTCCTGGGTTCAATCCCCAGTACCAAAAAAAAAAAAATGATGCAATGTTGAGACTATATGTAATAAGGGAATCCATATCAATTTGAGTGTCCTACACTGTAAAGTATATACAAACACATAGATACTTAGGGCCTTATGTGCGGCAAGAGGAATAATCTAACAGTATAAAAAGCATTTACACAGCTGGACATGGTGGTGCATGCCTGTAATCCCAGTTCTTGGGAGGCTCAGATAGGAGGAATGCAAGTTTGAGGCCAGCCTCAGCAATTTAGGGAAACCCTATTTCAAAATAAAAAGAGCTGGGGATGTAGCTCAGTGGTAGAGCGCCCCTGGGTTCAACCCCGGTATCATGTGTATGTGCACACACACAAAAGTACTTAATATAAAAGCTGGCTACAAATATGTCACCTAGGCTGAGTGGAGATGAGGGTAGGGAACAGTGGATGTCCACCAGTGTTAGTCAGGAACATGTCTAAATTTGGTAATAATGAAGGCATGTTTGTGTGTTTTGCTAATTGGAATTTGTTTAAAAAACTGATGGAGACTAAAATTGAGTTGAATTTTGCAGAGTAATCTAATACACTAAGTATAGCTTTTGACTAGAAGCAAAGATTATTTATATATCTTCAGGTCCTTGTGTTTAGGGGCTGTACTTTGAAGGGCACAGCAAGTAAAACAGCCTAACCAATTATTTCCCAAATACCTCCACTGATTGCTAAAAGAATACAACCTCTTCAAGAATCTCAGGAGAAAATATATAATATGAACAGAATACAGAGACTAAGATGCAGAAATGTAAAAAAAAAAATAGAAATGAAAGAGAACCAGAAGCCGGGCGTGGTGGCACATGCTTGTAATCCCACTACTTTGGGAGGCAGAAACCGGAGGATCCAGGTTTGCGGCCAGCCTCAGCTCTCTCTCTCTCTCTCTCTCTCTCTCTCTCCTTAGTGAGGCCCTCCGCAACTTCGTGAGACCCGGTTTCAAAATAAAGTATAAAAAATTGGGCCGGGGGTGTAGTGCGGAGGTAGAACGCCCCTGCGTTCAATCCCCGGTACCGAAAAAAAAATTTAAAAAGAAAGAGAACCAGATAAATGGAAAACAAGGAATGAAAGCTACTGAGGACAGTTTTTAATCTAAACTGACACCTTGGACTCTATTATTATAGTACGTAGACATATCACATTATAACCATGAACAAGCAGGTGCTTTGTCCCAAGGCTGCCGTCAGAGCAGGGGAAGCTGCAAAAAGAAAAGGTTGCCACTCTGCAGTTCTCAGTTGTGTTTCCCCCTCGCCACTGCCTGGAATGTCACCAGGAGTCTGAAAATCAATTTGGTAGGATCAGCCCTGACTAAATTCACTTGAAAGATGATAGAACCTGAGAGTAAGAGGAAATACGTCCAACCCACTATTAATTACCCATCCCTAATAATGGCAAGTGAGCCGAGGCCAGGATGAAAATCTATAGGCAATCCAAAACATTTTATTATTGGCCTCAAACTTTCTACAGTTTTCTTCATTCACCTGCATCTATGCTTTGCCAGAGAAGTTGGTCGATTTGAGGTTTCTAATTTGATATGGTGCTAATGTTAAACAATGCTGTCACGTTTTAGACAGCAGGATGCGGACAGAAAAATTAAGGAACTGTATAATACACAAATTATCCCCTGAATCAGACAGGAGAAAAAACACTCACAATGGTTTCTCTAGCAGTGTGATATGGTTCTTAAAAGGCTGGCAGCAAAACTCGACCTTTATTCAGTCAACAAACACTTGTGACCCACCTGCCGGGTGCTCATTGGACAGGCATGTGAATTGTCTTAAGCTGAGTTAGAGTTCATTCATTTATAAACTAAGAGTTTTTCTTAAATTATAAGTCTGTGGCTAAGGTACAAGTCAAGTTTCATCCTAAAATCAGATCTATTTTAAGGAAAAGCATTACTTCTAGAATACATCATTCTTCAGAATCAAACATTTTCCTGAGAGCTAGTTGTATTTAGATATATGAATGTAGGAAGGTGTCACAAAGTTGCTGTCAAGTTATTTGGGTGGCATGTGTACATGACCGGTTGGACAGGAAAATCTCATCATAAATGATTTCATACAAAATGGTACTTTTTAAGAACAAATATTATACATATTTATGTTGTGCAACATGATGTTTCAAAATATGTTCACATCGTGGAATGGCTAAATCAAGCTAGTTAACAAATGAATTAACTTACAAAGTCACAATTATTCTTTTCTTGGTGAGAGCAGTTAAAAATCTACTCTCTTAGCAATTTTCATGATACAAATACATTGTTATTAACTATAGTCACCATGATGTACAATAGAGCTCTTAAATTTTTTCCTCTTGTCTAGCAGAAATTTTGTATCTTTTGACTAACATCTTAATCCTCTTTTCACCCCCACCTACACTCTGCTTCTAGTTCCACTGTTTTAGATTCTACATGTAAGTGAGATCACATGGTATTTGTCTTTCTGTACCTGGCTTATTTTACTTAACAGAAGATCCAGGTTCATCCATGTCATCACAGACAACAGGATTTCCTTCTTTTGTGTCTGAATTGTATTCCATTGTATATATACCATTTTTCTTTATCCATTCATCTATTGGTGGGCAGTACTACTTTTATGATTACTTTCAGTGAACTGTTACTTTAATGATAACTAGTCCTTACCCTATTCACTGTTCTTACAGATCCTTCCTCTCCAGGACCCTGGAGGGAAGTCCCACTTACTACATACTAAATAGTCCCAAACCTCCTTATTCACAATTATGTAGACCAGGGCTGGGAGTAGGGGGACACAATTGATTAGTGGGCCAGGAACCAGATTCAGCCCTCAGATTATTTGAACCAAGTTAGTTCAACTTGGGTGTCCATTGACTTGAGAGTCACTCAAAACCCAAAAGAGGTCTGGGAGCATTGAAATAGAAAGATTGATCTACAGTAGAAGCAATAAAGCAGGTGAACAGAAAGAAACAGACACAGAGGCCATGTGGCTGCAACATAATATAGGTTCCTGACTTTTGTTTTTCCAGTTCCTTTTCCAGCCTCTTTTGAGACCCGGATCAACTTTTTTCCTTTAGGATCTGCAAGATACTCTGGTATCCTTAAGGTAAGTTCCTCCTTTTTCTTAATCTAGTTTAAGAGGGCTTCTATTCCTGGTAAACAAATGTTCTCAGACAAAGATGGACATGAAAATGAGACAAGAGTTGTGACTACCTTGTTTTCACTCCAAATAGAATGGAATTCTTGCCACATACTGCTTTGTGAGGCATGTATCGGTAAAGAACAATCTTAATGAAGGCAAACTACTATCAAATTTATTTAAATTTTCAGAGAAAACACCAAACTTTTAAAGAAAAAGGTGTTTTAATTACTGAGTTACCTTATTTTTTCCATGTAGAGTTAGGTATCTTAAAAACTCTAAAAGTAGAGCCGGGCGTGGTGGCGCACGCTTGTAATCCCAGCACTTTGGGAGGCGGAGACCGGAGGATCTGGGTTCGCGGCCAGCCTCAGCTCGCTCTCTCTCTCTCTCTCTCTCTCTCCCCCTCTCTCTCTCTCTCTCTCCCCAGTGAGGCCCTCCGCAACTTCGTGAGACCCGGTTTCAAAATAAAGTATAAAAACATAGGGCCGGGGGTGTAGCGCGGAGGTAGAATGCCCCTGGGTTCAATCCCCAGTACCGCAAAAAAAAAAAAAACTCTAAAAGTAGAATATGCAGATACTTCTCTGAATGAAATTGTGTTAATCCTGAGAACACCTACAAGCTAACATCAGAAATCATTTCATTGAACTTTTTTCTTTCCTGAAAGATCTAGAAGGCAAAATACATAAATGTCCAGGTGTGAAATGTAACTACATTCTCTCAGCTAATGAAATGAGAAACAGGTAGGATGATAGTGCCTGGGAGAGTTGTTAGGTAACCCAATACGTTAAGGAGACCAGAATGTAGGCTCATCTACCTGCTGTTAGGGCAGACTGCGCCCCACAGCGGTTATACCTCAGGCTTTAGCAACTGACAGGCTGGGGTTTGAGTCCCAGTTCCTCCTTTTACAATGTCTTTAGGGGTCCTGATGTTTGTGCAAACAGTTAACCCTAAGCCTCAGTTTCCTCCTCTGGAGATTAGATATATTGGGATTGATGTGTGGAGTCTATGAGCTAATAATACAAAATATTTAGCAAGTTATTTTATACATAATGAACTTTCCATAAATGCCAGTTGTTATAAATGCCAGTTGTGGTTATGAATATTTTCTCTCAATAAATGTCAATTGTTATTAATGCCAGTACGGTTGGTGTTTTCTCTGCCTGGAATAACCTATCGGTTCTCCCAGGTCTCTTTGCCTGCATAATTCCTGCATGCCCCTGAAGTGTCAGTTTGGCACAAATATCTGCATGTCTACTATGTGTTGCACACCTTCTCCAGGATACCAACCTTCCCTGATCCCCCTCGACTGGATAACAGACCTTTCAGTTACGGATTCTTACCTATTAATTATAACCTAGGATAGAATATTTGAGTCATTGTAAAATTTGCTCTCAGAAGCATGTTCTGTTTGGCTAAAAGTATAAACAGTTATTGCTTTAGGTAGGGTGTGAGATACAAGAGTACACACCATTCTATCTTTTCCAACAAAAGCACCTAACAAGTTTAAACCTAAATAAAAACCCAAAGAAACATATAATTCCAAAAGTGCAAATTTTGAAATGGAAGTATACAAAATTGAATTGTAAATAAAAATCACCTCTTTGACTTTGTACTTTTTTTTTTTTTTTGCGGTACTGGGGATTGAACGCGCTACACCCCTGGCCCTATTTTTTTATACTTTATTTTGAAACCGGGTCTCACGAAGTTGCGGAGGGCCTCACTAAGGAGAAAGAGAGAGAGAGAAAGAGACAGAGAGAGAGAGACAGTGCGAGAGAGCTGAGGCTGGCCGCGAACCCGGATCCTCCGGTCTCTGCCTCCCAAAGTACTGGGATTACAAGCGTGCGCCACCACGCCCGGCCCCCTTTTTTTTTTTTATTGAGGATTGAACCCAGGGGCATTCTACCTATGAGCTACAGCTCCAGCCCATTTTTCTTTTCTTTTTTTTTTCTCTTTTTTGAAACTAGGTCTCTAAGTTGCTGAGACTGGCCTCAAACATGCTATCTTCCAGCCAGGCGTGGTGGCGCACGCTTGTAATCCCAGTACTTTGGGAGGCGGAGACCGAAGAATCCGGGTTCGCGGCCAACCTCAGCACGCATGCGCACGTGTGTGATCTCTCTCTCTCTCTCTTTCTCTCTCTCTCTCTCTCTCTCTCTCTACCTAGTGAGGCCCTCCGCAACTTCGTGAGACCCGGTTTCAAAAATAAAGCATAAAAAAATAGGGCCGGGGGCGTAGTGCAGAGGTAGAACGCCCCTGTGTTCAATGCCCCTGCATTCAATTCCCGGTACTGCAAAAAAAAAAAAAAATGCGATCTTCCTGTCTCAGCCTCCCAAGTACTGGGATTACAGGAGTGCACTGCTACTCCCAGCTACCTCTTTGACTTTAGATAGAAATAAAGAAACTACTTCTGTGAAGGAAAAAAAATGCACTCTTTCATGGAGTCAGAATTCAAATTTTGTCTACTTTCTTTCTTTTTTAATGTTACTGGGGATTGAACTCCGTGGCATTCTACCTCTGAGCTACACCCTCCCAGCCCTATTTTATTTTTATTTTTGAAACAGGGTTTCCCTAGGTTGATGAGTCTCAATACTTGCTGAGGCTTTCCTTGAACTTACAATCCTCCTGTCTCAGCCTCCCAAGTACTGGGATTACAGGAGTGTGCCAACACACCCCGCTTCAAATGTCTACTTTCTGTTCTTTTTCTCATAGCTAGTAATGCAAGTGGTAAAGGATGAACAGTTCTTTACAGATTTTATTCCAGTATTGTGTTATAAAGGCCGCTCTCCCCTACCCCTAAGCCCCGCAGATATGCCCAGTGCCCCAAGTTGACTAATGTAAATAGCCCCATATAAATGGGCTTTGTCCTCTTTAGTCATATAACTGTATATGGATACATACACACATACATGACACACACACATGAGTTTTTATTTGTTTCTTTTTTCTTGTTTCACAAAAATGGGATCAGCCAGGCATGGTGGTGGACACTTATAATCCCACTACTTAGGAGGCTGAGACAGGAGGATCACAGGTTCGAAGCCAGCCTTGGCAACTTAGAAAGGCTCTCAGCAACTTAGCAAGACCCTGTTTCCAAATAAAAAATAGAATAAAGCTGGAGGTGTAGCTCAGAGGTAGAATGCCCCCCCTGGGTTCCAACCCCAGTATCACAAAAAAAGATCGATTAAACACCCTTTGTTCATCTTGTAGAAATCCACCAAAGTCACCAACAGAACTTCCATTCATGTTCTCAGTGGCTGCCTCCTGCTCCATCATATGAGTCTTTCATACCTGACCCAGCCATTTCTCTACAATGAACATCCCCCCCGTCACACACACACACACACACACACACTACAAACAATATTATAGGAAATACCTTTTGCTTATTTCCTTAAGTACTGTTGATTTTTCTATGGGCTAGATTCCCAAGAGTGGGATTATTGGGTTGAAAGGTATAAATATTTTTTAAATTTGGAGATGTTGCTTGACAGATTTACAACAACAAAAAGTTCTTCCACTCCCACCAGCGATGTTGAGAGTACCCTTTTCCTTTCTCCCTACCCCAGCCAGCAATAAGTGTTAACTTTCGTCCTGCAGTTTGCAAAATATGAAGTGACAGCTCCATGCTCATGTTACCTGGAGTTTCCTGACTACCGTGTTTTAGAGCATCTTTTCATGGGTGTGTTATATTTGGAGTGGTCTTCTGTGATTTGTCTGTTCAAATCCTTTCTCTCCTGGGTGGCAATATGCCTTTTTTTTAAAAGAGCTTTAATGTGATTACTATTGATATTAGCATGCTGTCGATCCATCTTACATTATTTCAGTACATACTGCCATCATTTCCACTACTGTATTCTAGTATTCTATCCACCGATCTCTTTCTCTAGTCGCTTATCATAGCTTACTCACTTGATGACCACAAGTGCATAACCCTGGGATATTCCCAGAGCCAACCGTCCTGCTCTCCCTAACCACACACAGGTAGGGTTTTGGGTTTTTTGGTTTTTCATGCCTTTCTTAGGTATTTGAGGGAATTTTTTCATTCATATAAAGTCTAAGGATGTTTTATCAATTAAAATAAACCATTTTGGAATTCCATTTGGAATTGAACTGAATTTCTATATTGGTTTTGGGACAGTTAACATTATTTATGATATTAAGTAATTTCAAACCAGAAAATGTTATATTCAGTTCAGATCTTTTTTAAATGCCTGCTCAAAGATTTTTAGTTTTCCTATAGATCCTATGAACTTCTTGTTAAATAAATGCCCATTATTTATATTGTGTCATTATTAGAAATAGAATCCCCCCATTTTCATTTGGTGAGTTAGCTAGTGTAGAGAAAAACTGCCTATCTTTTTTTAACTGCCTATATTTTAATATTTATTTTGTATACCACCATTCTACTAAATTCTTTAACAAAGATAGTACATTTTTAAATAGACTCTCATGAATTTCTAGGTATACAATTATAACATCAGCAAAAAAGTGCTTTTAATATATTTTCTAATGTCTATACCAGTTAATAACAAGTTCCTGGTTTGAATGGAAATGGTTTAGTGTATTGTGTTTTATAACTTAGAATAATAGGTGTGGTTGGTTTGGGGATAGTGTTTAATAGATCAAAAATTTCAAGCTGGGCATGGTGGTACACACCTGTTATCCCAGTATTTGGGAGGCTGAGACAGGAGGATCACAGGTTTGAGGCCAGTATCAGCAGCCCAGAGAGTCCCCGTTTCAAAATAAAAAGTAAAAAGGGCTGGAGGTGTAGCTCAGAGGTAGAATGCCCCCAGGTTCAATCCCCAGTATAACACACACACACACACACAAAAAGTTTCATTATTTCATTATTTAATTTGCATATTCATTAGACTTGGTTGTTGACTTTTCAAAGCCCTTTTGGGATCTAGTGATAGAATCTTATGGATTTTATTGTTTAGTTTGTTGATGTAATAGATTGTGTCAATATTCCCTGAGGATTTTCTTTTTTGTGTGGTACCAGGGATTGAAC
This sequence comes from Glis glis, assembly GCA_004027185.1. Taxonomy (NCBI): domain Eukaryota; kingdom Metazoa; phylum Chordata; class Mammalia; order Rodentia; family Gliridae; genus Glis; species Glis glis. The sequence goes on from PVJS01009378.1 coordinate 30,476, forward strand.
CCAGGGGCATTCTACCTCAGAGCTACACCCCCAGTCCTATTTTTTATTCTTTATTTTGAAACAGGGTCTTACTAAATTGTGGAGGGCCTCACTAAGTAGCTGAGGCTGGCTGGGAACCCGGATCCTCCGGTCTCAGCCTCCCAAGCACTGGGATTACAAGCAAGCGTGCACCACCACGCCCAGCTCCCCTGAGGATTTTCTAATAGCAAGTCATTTCCACATTCCTTGAATAAAACTTGCTTAACCTTGGTGCACCACTTTTTGAGAACTTGCTAAAGTCTCTTTGCTAATCACTTTGTTTAGAATATTTTGAATCTTATTTGAAAGTGATATTGGCCTATAATTTTTTTTCATTTTGGTTTCTACTAGATTGAGATGTGTCATTAAAGTTGTGTTGGCTATCTAAAATGAACTGGGGAGTTTTCTAGGAGGAAACTCCTCTCCTGAACTAACTCGTATAGCATGAAAATGACCCGTTCTTTAGAAATTAGATGGCTCTGGGTCTAGAAACCTATTTGGTCTTGGTGCCTATTTAAATGGTAGCTCTCCGATTCCTCTTTCTTCCCACACAATTAGTTTATCCAAATTTACTATTTCTTCTTGGGTCAATTTTAGTCATTCATTTTTTCCACAAAATCAAATCATATGTGTATGAACTTGTGATTTCTCTTCAGTAGATCTTTCAATTTGCAGACTCAGGTCTTTCTCCTTAAGTAAAAGGTTTCTGGTTTATTTTTCTAAGTTGTTTTCTGTTTTAATATATTTTCTTTCTCTCGAACTGTTGCTATTTGTGTGTTAAATGTCTCGAATAAATGTCCTCCATCTTTTCTATCATAATTTCCCACTTCTCATATTTTGTTCATGAATTTCCAGGCCACTAATTCAGATCTCAAGAGAGGTGGCAGCTTTCTTCTTTAATTCCCCTTTTGAGTTTTTTATTGGAAAATATGTTTGCATCATTTTGTTTTTAATTATTAATTTATCATTTTTTTGCAGGTGCACGTGGGCTATTTATTTATTTATTTATTTATTTATTTTTGTGGTACTGGGGATTGAACCCAGGGGCATTCTACCTCTGAGCTACACCCCCACCCTATTTTTTATTCTTTATTTTGAAACTGGGTCTCACGAAGTTGCGGAGGGCCTCACTAAGTAGCTGAGGCTGGCCACAAACCCGATCCTCTGGTCTCAGCCTCCAAGTACTGGGATTACAAGCGTGCGCCACCACGCCCGGCTCCACGTGGGCTCTTTAAGTGCTTATACTTTTTTTAAAATTACATTTTCATCTGTCTCTCTAGCAGTTTTAATTCCTTGGGTGTGTATTCTAATTTTTCTTCTGGCTGCTGAGTGCCATTAGATAGGTCTTATTGTTGGCTGGTTAGAATAATATTCCACTGTCTGGATGTACTATAGTTTATTTATCCATTCACCTACTAGAGGACATCTTGGTTGCTTCCAAGTTTTGGCAATTATGAATAAAGCTGCTACACATGTCCATATGCGGGTCTTTGTGGAGACATAGGTTTTCCACTCCTTGGGTAATATCAAGGAGCATGATTCTTGGATCACAAGCTGAGAGCATATTTAGTTGATAAGAAACAGTCCACAGTGGTTAGACCATTTTGCATTCCTACCATCAGAGAATGAGCGTTCCTGTTGCTTCATATCCTCACCAGCATTTAGTACTGTCAGTGTTTTAGAATTTTGGCCTTTCTAGTAGGAATGTAGTGGCATTTCACTGTTGTTTGCATTTGCATCTCCCCAATGACATGCGATGTGGAACATCTTTCATGCTTTTTTGCCATTTCTGTATCCTCTTTGGTGAGATGACTATTAAGGACTTTGACCCACTTCTTAATCAAGTTGTTTTCTTATTGTTGAGTTTTTAGAGTTCTTTGTACATGTGGGATAAGAGTATTTTTTCAGATGTTTCTTTTGCAAATATCTTATCCCAATCTGTGGGAATGGTGCTACAGAATGAATGTTTATGTTCTGCCAAAAAATTCGTATGTTGAAACCTATTCCCCAATGTGTTGGCATTTTGTGGTAGTCTTTGGGAGGTGAATTGGTCATGAGGACAGAGCCCTCACGAATGGGATTCATGCCATTTTAAAAGGCACCTGCCCCTCCTGCCATGTGAGAACACAGTGAAGGCAGCTGTCTGTGATCCAGGAAGTGAGCTTCCATCAGACCTCAGATCTGCCAGCACCTTGATCTTGGATTTCCCACCTCCAGAACTGCGAGAAATAAATTTCTGTTGCTTACGAGCCATGAAAGTTATGGTATTTTGTTATTGCAACCCAAACAGACTCAGACAACCAGGAATATGGCAACAAGATTCAACTTCATTAAACATTAGAGGACTGCAAATCAAAACTACAGTGAGATAGTCCTTCACACGCATCAGAATGGCTATAATAAAAAAGGCAGACAATTACAAGTACTACCGAGGACGTGAAAACATTGGAGCTCTTCCACATTGCTATAGAGAATGTTGTGATGTTGAATAAGTGTTTATAGTGAATTACCTTTAACTGCCTTTTGGATGCTGAGAGTGTATTTTCCTAGGAAAAATTAATGTCACAAAGTGGCTCTCGACAATACAATATTTGGATCAAACACTGACCTGAACCCATATGGCATTTTTTATATTTCCCTAACTTGCTTCCATCATAGAATCTTTCATCCCTTTTCAATATACAATAGCTTTGGCTCTGAAGTATCTATAGAAGATGCATAACTAGCTGCTAATCAAGGTCTGCACTATGTTGGTAAGCATTCATGGATGAGAGAAGTAGAAGAATTTATAAGTATGAGAAATAAATTTCCGTTGGTGACTGAACTCAGGTTTGTTGATCTTGTACTGCCTAGAATACTCTAAACACTTGGTCCCTACTCACCTCTTGTTCCATCTACTTCACACTCCTTCAGGTAGAATACCCACCTCCCTTTGGAGTCTGGATCTGGTGCCATGCTGGGTTGCAACCCAGCTGCCCAATGGGTGGAGGTCTGAGAGGATAGACAGCCTTGTCTGTTCTCTCCATGTCTTACTAATGATCTGTTCAACTCCCAATTATTCCTTGGTTATCAATGGCATTCAAAGACCTTTTTGGTAAGCAATAGTATGTAAATGTTAGAGCCTAGAGGAAATAAGCTAAAATCCAAATAGCCCCATAGGCAAAATTGAAAAACTATGCATGTCATTTGCTGCTATCAGGTTGAAGTATGCACTGGTGAGAGATAAAAGCCTAGGAAGTCAGTTTTCTAGGCTCACCCCTGATTTTTTGAGGAAAACATTTAAGCATTTTCTTTTTTGCCTCTTTCTCCAACTACAAGACATAAGGAAAGAACTGAGAACAGATAAATTGCATATTAGGGGAAGACATTAAGTAGCATAGACTCTATAAATTAAAACTTTTAAAATTCTTTATAATCTTTGAAATGTAAAAGCACAAATAAACCAATTGTGAATTGAGTAGTTTTATTTTTATCCTTGGGGGCATGGAGGGTATCACATACACAAATTTGGGTTAACTATAAGCAATCCATGGTTTACAAACACTATCATCTTTGGTCCAGATAAGCTATCTTTTCTTGTCATTTATTTTTTCATTTGTTTTGTTTAGTTACAAAATAAAAACCAATAAGCCTGCCATATATTCTAGAGCTACAAGTATCCCAAAACTTAAACCTACCTGTGTACTGTCTTCCTCAACTCCATGAATAACCACCATCCTGAGTTTTGTGTTGATCGTCTTTTCTATGTGCTTAAACAGTAGGTTGTTTAGGTTTGCTTGGTCTGTATCTCAGATTTGCTGTTTTCACTCTCTATTAAGTTACTAAAATTCACCCATGTTGTGGTGGGCAGCTATAGTTCACTCATTCTGTTGGATGATTTATGCCACAGACTCATCTATTCTGCTGGTGTGAGCATCCAGCAGAGTGAATGTTCAGGTGTTGCACAAGTATATGCCTAGAAGTAGAATTGCTGGGTTATGAGATGGGACTGTTCAGCTTAAGAAGATAATGCCAAATTGTTTTCCAAAATTGATATGGCAATTCATACTCCTAGTTATTGCACAAGTGATCCTGTTGATTCACATCCTTTCCAATATTTGATTGTGTCAAATTTCTTAATTTTGCCAATTGAAAGGATATAAAATGATAGCTCATTTGAACTTGAGCATCTCTACAAGTGTTTTTTTTTTTTTTGTTCGTTTGTTTTTGGCCATATTGTTGCCTCTTCTATGAAATGCCTGTTTGTTTCTTTTGCCTATTTTTTTCTATTAGGTTATTTGTCTTTTTCTTATTAATTTAAAGGCGTTCTATATATACTCTAATAATATAATTGTCTATTAGATGTGTTACAAATATTTTCTCTCAGTATACAGCTTATCTTTTCACTTTTGAAAGGTCATTTTTGATGAGCACAATTCTTCCTTTTAATATAGTTGAATTTATCAAGCTTTTATGGCCAGCACATTTTAATGTATTGTTTAAAAAGTTCATGATCAAAATGATAGTCACCTATAGAATGCTAAAAGTTTTAAAGTTTTGCATTTGACATACAAATCCTTAATCCATTTAGAATGCTTTTCAAGTGTGGTATGAGATGGGGATCTGATTTCATTTGTTGTTGTTTTAATATAATCATGTATTTTTATCGCCTTCAGGTAGGAAGAAGGACAGCCTAATGTGTATTTTTCTCATTAGAGTCAAAGGAGAGAGAGGAAGCCACATCACCCATATGTGGGAACACAAATTTAAAGTACTGCCCAGAGATTTATCACCAGACTGTAGGAATAGGAATACTCTTAAAGTCGTGGAATTCATGGCTCAGCCTCCAGGAAGCTTAAACTAAATCATCCAGGACAAATAAGTTTCTGACTCATTTTAAAATATCTCTAGGAAAAGGTTTCTTATTTGAACCCCTTCATTGTTTTTGTTAGAAAGTTTCCCTTCTGCCTAGCCATAGAATCATGCACATTGCCTTTACCTTGACCCCTATAGGAAAATAGTATGTTGTACTGTAATAATAATTTTTTTTTTTTTGCCGTACCGGGGATTGAACCCAGGGGTGGTCTACCTCCGTGCTACACCCCTGGCCCTATTTTTTTTATACTTTATTTTGAAACCGGGTCTCACGAAGTTGCGGAGGGCCTCACTAAGTTGAGAGAGACAGGAAGAAAGAGAGAGAGAGAGAGAGAGAGCTGAGGCTGGCCCCAAACCCGGATCCTCCGGTCTCCGCCTCCCAAAGTACTGGGATTACAAGTGTGCGCCACCACGCCCGGCTGTACTGTAATAATAATTTGCATGTGTATCACAAATCTTCCCAAAGATCATAAGCCCAGATTAGTTTAAATTAGCATTGCAGATAAAGGTTTTGAACCTGACTCTATAAAAACTTTTACTGGCCCATAAAACGTTTGCCTCTCTTTTGGACCATGTCGTAGCATTGATGTGCAGGGATCATTAATAGGATAGAGAACACTGGTGGTTCATTTTGCTTTTTTTTTTAAATTGTAAAATGTTGTATCAGTTTAATTTTATTTAAGCCTAGTTGAACTTATTTTTGAGCCCTAATGAACCTACAGGATTAAATAAACATTCTAGTGGAGTATTGTGGATTGTTTTAAATGACAACAGTAAAGGACAATCAAAAACTGAATTACAAACTATGAATTTAAATCTTATTCTCAAGTATTTAGAGAACAGGAGACAATAATAATCAAAGAAGTGGACAACTGAATTGAATAGACACTTCATGAAAGAAGAGATACAAATGGCCAATAGAATAGATGAAAAAATGTTCAATATCATTAGCAATCAGGGAAATGCAAATCAGAACTACTCCGAGATTTCATCTAACCCCAATCAGAATGGCAATCATTAAGAAGTCAAACAACAATGTTGGCGAGGATGTGGGGAAGTAGGAACTCTTCTGCACTGTTGGTGGGATTGCAAACTAGTTCAGCCGCTATGGAGATCAGTGTGGAGATTCCTCAATAAACTAGGAATGGATCCACCATATGATCCGGCTATTCCACTACTCGGTATCATTCTAAAGGGATTGAAACCAGAAAACTACAGTAATGCCCATGTTCATAGCAGCACAATTCACAATAGCCAAATTATGGAACCAACCTAGGTGTCCATCAACAGATGAATGGATTACAAAATTATGGGAAATACACACAATGGAATTCTACTCAGCAATAGAGAAGAACAAAATAATATCATTTACACGAAAATGGAAGGACATGGAGAACATTATGTTAAGTGAGATTAGCCAATCATAGAAGGAGAAGGGTCATATGTTTTCTCTAATATGCACAAGCTAGGGAGTAGTGGGGATACAGAAGGGATTCTGTACAATGGTGGAGAAGCCTCAGTGGAGCCAGGGAAGTGGTCTAAGGGAAGAGGAAGGGGAAGAATGAAGTTCATCAATGGAATTACTACCATTGACCATGTCTACATATGAGAATGTACCAATATCAATTTCAGTACTCTGTACTGAGGGGAGGGGGGAGGGGGGACACCAAAAGCTGTGTGCGTGTATGTTACTGTCAAATTGATGTCCACTGTGATGTGAGACTATAATGCACCAATAAAAGCACTTTAAAAAAAATAATCAAGCCTGGCATGGTGGCACACGCTTGTAATCCCAGTACTTGGGAGGCAGAGACTGGAGGATCCAGGTTCGCAGGCTCATGGCCAGCCTCAGCTACTTAGTGAGGCCCTCTGCAACTTAGTGAGACCCTGTTTCAAAATAAAGAATAAAAATTAGGGCTGGGGGTGTAGCTCGGTGGTAGAATGCCCCTGGGTTCAATCCCCAATGCCAAAAAAAAAAAAAGCAAAAAAAAATCAAATAGGCAGTGGTTCCATTTTAGCCAATTACGTAGTGAAAGCAGAACAACAAGAAATCCCTTCTTAGGTGAGCTTGGTGGCGCATGCCTATAATCCCAGTATTTGGGAGACTGAGACAGGAGGATCGCAGGTACAAGACCAGCCTCAGCAATTTAGCGAGACTCTCAGCTACCTAGCAAGAACCTGTTTCAAAACAAAAAATATGAAAAGGGCTAGAAGTATAGCTTGGAAGTAAAATGCCTGTGTGTTCAATCCCCTGTACCACAAAATAAAAAAAGAAAGAAAGAAAGCCCTTCTTACAATTCAAATACAGAAGTGGCTGGGCATGGTGGTGCACACTTGTAATCCCAGTAATTGGGAGGCTGAGACAGGAGGATCGCATGCTCATGGCCAGCCTCAGCTACTTAGTGAGGCCCTCTGCAACTTAGTGAGACCCTGTTTCAAAATAAAGAATACAAAATATGGCTGGGGGTGTAGCTCAGAGGTAGAATGTCCCTGGGTTCAATCCCCAGTACTGCAAAAAAAAAAAAAAACAAAACCCAGAATTGGCTAGATATTTTATCTGGTAATAAAAGGGGTATCTTCTTATTTATAAAGTATTAAGATAAAAAATAAGCCAGGCAACCTACCCAAACCTGATAATTTTAAGAAACACATATGTTTTATGTCTTCCCACTGTATTCAAGTATTCTCCCCTGGCAAAATGTTCTTCTTGGTATCTCTCAGTGTGCTTGCCTTTAATAGTCTCACTGATGATTCTGTATCATAGGCTACTTTTATTTTGTGGTACCGGGAATTGAACCCAGGGGCATTCTACCTCCAAGCTACACCCCCAGCCCTATTTTTTTTTATTCTTTGTTTTGAAACAGGGTCTCACAAAGTTGCAGAGGGCCTCACTAAGTACCTGAGGCTTGCCAAGAACCTGGATCCTCCGGTCTCAGCCTCCCAAATACTGGGATTACAAGCGTGCGCCACCACGCCCGGCCTACTTTTTCTTTTAAAGGGTAGGGTTTGAGTTGTAGTTCTTCTGTACCTCTTTAGTGGTCTCAAGGTAAATATACAAAAGGTGAGTCACAAAAACGCCCAGCAGAGCAGGTGGGTGTTGTTGATTTTGGCTTTATTGCTTTTATGTACTGCAGGAAACAGTAATACACATTTAGGGGTAGGGATAGGGGGAAGATATATAAGATTTAATTTCTGCTTTGTTAGAAAATCCGTTATATAGTAATGTTGCTAATAGCAATCTAAATAAGGCCTTAACTGAGGCATTCAAAAGTTGAATGGTGGTGGCGCATGCTTGTAATCCCAGTCTTGGGAGGCTGAGACCGGAGGATCAGGGTTCGCGGCCAGCCACAGCTACTTAGTAGTGAGGCCCTCCGCAACTTCGTGAGACCCGGTTTCAAAATAAAGAATAAAAAATAGGACTGGGGAGTACCTCAGAGGTAGAATGCCCCTGGGTTCAATCCCCAGTACCACACACACAAAAAAAAGTTGAAGTAGACTCTTAAACCCTAAAATGGGAGGCTGCATTCTCTGAGTATTAGTCCATGGGCTAGAAGATGTATTTCTGGTTTTGTTTTATGTTCAAAGATGTACACTCACAACTTTTTTCCTCAATTAAATTGAAAGCTGGACAAGTTCTTTGGGGTTCAGATCAGAGTTCTTGGTCTCTTGCTTTGCCTATACCATGAATGTGATGAGTTTTGAACAAATCATTCTATGTTTTGTCTGTTTTTGTTAATAAATTAAATGGAGATTACCAACACATTTTATAAGCTTTGTTTGAAATAAAAACAGTTGCATATGATTAAATACTGTGTGCTGTGTCTGCTAGCATGATTCTTCATTTCCCCTTGAAGTAATTTGCAAGGCATCTGGTTTCCGGTCTATTACCATTCTTGGTTTAGACCTAAAAAGGGTAACGCAAAGAATGACAGAAAAAAACTCAGCAAACGAAAAGTCCCAAAGCATATATTACTGTACATTTTTAAAAGAGAAATGAGGGAAGGAGCAAAAGTATCCTTTCTGTCCTTTCCAAGTTTCAACTTTATACCTCAAAAAGGCAAAAATCAAAGAATTGCATTGGAGATCATCAATGTGAAAGAGTCAGAACACAATGCCAGTGTGTTCTAAGTGGGAAAGTGACAGAGGGCAAGTAAGGAGTACCTCCTCACTCCTCCCTTCTCTGCCACCCCGTCCCTCAGTGATGGGCATGGAGCCCAGGGGAGGCAAGAGCTCTACCACTGAGAGGCACCCTAACTGACTGGCCCACCTTTGATGCATGAGCATCTCTGGTCCCCACGGAGGATCTGCAGCCTTTCAGCTGCCATGGCCGCAGTAGTCTGTCCTGCAGGGTTGTTGTCTCTGGTCCCCCAGCAGGGCTGGAGGAGCCTGGTTCCCCAGAGCCAGCTCAGGGGCAGTTCCCACCATTCAGTTTGGTTTGTGTTTGGTTCCTGGCAACTGTTTAGAAAACTCAGGAAGGCGGCGGGTAAAAAGAAAGGAGATAAAGAAGCAAATGGGTGGTGGAGAGTCACTAATGACCATTTTTCATGTCCTCTTCAGTGGCAAGTGATTGCTCATTGTTGGTCGCTCCTTTCACTGAACACTTCTATGTCCGGGGAGGACGCTGTCCTTTAGATTTATTATTTGGAGTCCAATGGAACATATAGTTAGTGTCTCTTTCAGTGAATCTGTCCATTTTTCAGTGAATCTAAGAAGTGATGTTCTTACAGCTCCCCGAGTTGCTTTCAATGTCTACAGTTCTTTAGTTCTTTTGTTTTTTGTTTTTGAAAGGAATATGGGGGTGGGACAGGGTAGCATTTGTATGGATAATGTAAGAGAGAAAAGTTTAAATGGGGGCAGGAAGTGTCTTGGACAGGGGGGATGTTAGGAGGGAACATAAACATGTAATTCAGAAAATGTAACCAAGTAAAATCATAAAGTACTGAGATACTAAGGCTAGTGAATGCTTACATATTAAGCAGTATATCACCTAAACAGAAAAGAAAACAAAGGTATAGTAGTATAAATTTCTGAGATGCCTCAAAATCTAATGCTTTATTTGGTCTTTTTTTTTAACCTCAAGGAAAAACTACAAATATAACTCTACTTTTCTTAGAAAGTTTTTATACAGTGTCTGTGTACACCAAAAATTTGAACTTTTAAGTTTTAACTTTTAAGATCCAGGACATAAAGAAGCCTTAAGGGGTAGAAGTGTTACTGCTTTTCCTTTCTTTTTTTTAAATGGACTTTATGACAACTAAGGTTGGGTTGAAAATAGCATTATACATTCTGTGTGCATAGAACACAATGATATCTGAAGGTGGCTAGGAACAAAGCCTGGTCTTATGTCTGCTTTTCAGTTAGGTTCATGTAGGCTAGATGTTGGCACAGCCCATTCTGTCAGGCCTTCTCTGCTCTGCCAACCTCACCTCTCCTTCTTCTGCAATCCACTGCTCCTTCTTGACTCCTGGGCCACTGCTCAAGTGCCCTAGTCTCAAGACCTCAGGCACATTTGAGGTCATGTTCGCTAGAAACAGAACTTTGTGTGCACGTGACGTACAAAGGAAGCCCTTGGGAGCATTAGTGAAGGTAGCAGGAGAGGGAAGGGGAAGGATGTAGCTTCCACAAGATCCTTCCAGTTCTGCAGCATGAATTGTACAGCAAAGTCTGTCCTGCTCTCACACAGGAAGCAGAATGTTTCTAGCCTCCACCAGGGGCTCCTGACCCTTGATGAGGGCATTTCAGCTCTGGGCAAGGAGACCTCCACTACCCAAATGTAGTCCTCTGGATACAGTTGCAGGGGGTTAGCCTTCAGCCATAGCATCTGCAGGTGGTAGGGACATCACACCAACCGAGGTAAACAGGGATCTGGGTGGGTGGGGATCCAACATCTGCCTCAGATTGGTATGGGAATTGATGTCAAGTTTCCAGAATGGAAGCAGTATTCTAGAGCAGAATGAACTGAAATACAAGCAGACCTGGGACACCCATGCTCTGGGGAAAGGGTCCACTCAGCAGAAACCTGTCATGGATGGATGTGTGGAATAAACTGAGAACTAGAGTTTGTCAGCATAGACTAATCAAGGTAGAGGATAAGATAATACTAAGAATAAGCACAATAATAACAAACACTTGTACAGTATAGTGTTTACTGCATAGTAGGCACTGTGCTCAGTTCTTTACTTAAATAAAGAGCTCTCGTTTAAGGAGCCATTATTGTGCCCACCACAATGTGGCAAGGAACAGTCTTGGATTTAATTTCGGTTCACCTGACCCAACAGAGGGTAGGTTCAAAATATATTTTAAGTTCAGTTGTGGAAGAATAAAGTTACATTTCTTTCACATCTGAGTTGGTAACCTGGGATTCATATCTGATACTATGACCTGTATACATATCTTATGAACCACATTTATTTCGTTGTTCATTCATTCCTTTAACACACATTTATTTACTGTGTATCACGAACAGCTATATGAGAGAGAAACTATCTTCTGTTGTCTTTGGGCCATGTTACATTTTGGGTTCAACTTGCAACTGGCACATAGCCTACTCCAACTATTAGTAAAACTAAGTTTGAGAATGCAGTTTTAAATGTGAGCACAGAGGTGGGTTCCTCAAAGTCAAGGTGTCTCCTATCCAGAAGATTCCTTCTTGTTTGGGTTAGATCATCTATAATTTTAAAAACTTCTGGTAAAATATACCTAACAAAATTTACCATTTTAACCATTTTAAGTGTACAGTTATATAATAATAAGTATTTACATACTGATGTGCGACCAATTTCTAGAACATTTTCATCTTGCAAAACTGAAATTCTGTACCCATTAAGAAACAACTTCCCACTTCCTCCTCCCTTTACACCCTGACAACTACCCTTTTTCTCTCTGTCCCCATGAATTTTACTATTCATAAGTACTATTCATAGATACCTCAGATCAATGAAATCATACAGTATTTGTGTGTGTGTGTGTGTGTGTGTGTGTGAGAGAGAGAGAGAGAGAGAGAGAGAGAGACTAGGGATTGAACCCAGGGGCATTCTACCTCCGAGCTACCCCCCCAGCCCTATTTTTTATTCTTTATTTTGAAGCAGGGTCTCACTAAGTTGTAGAGGGCCTCACTAAGTAGCTGAGGCTGGCCGCGAACCAGGATCTTCTGGTCTCAGCCTCCCAACTACCGGGATTACAAGCGTGCACCACCACGCCTGGCTCACTCACAGCCCTTTTTATTTTTTGTTTTGAAACAGGGTCTTACTAGGTTGTTGAGAGTCTCCTACATTGCTGAGGCTGTTCTTGAACCTGCAATCCTCCTGTCTCAGCGTCCCAAGTACTGAGATAACAATTGTGTGCCCCCATGCCCAGCTCAGCACTTATCTTTTTATGATTGACTTGTTTCACTTAGCATAATGTTCTCAAGGTGCATCTATGCTGTGGCATGTGTCAGAATTTCCTTCTTTTGTAAGGATGAACACTATTCCATTATTTGCTTATTTATATTTTTTTGTGGTACCGGGGATTGAACCCAGGGCTGTTCTACCTCTGAGCTACACCCCCGGCCCTATTTTTTATCCTTTATTTTGAAACTGGGTCTCACTAAGTTGCGGAGGGCCTCACTAAGTAGCAGAGGCTGGCTGCGAACCTGGATCCTCCGGTCTCCGCCTCCCAAGTACTGGGATTACAAGCGTGTGCCACCACGCCCGGCTACACTATTCCATTATTTATATATGCTACATTTTAGTTATCCATCCATCCATAGGTCTGTTTATCTGTATATCTTTCAGAGTCTAGGAGCCTTCTCTACAAGGGGCAGGCCAAAAGGTATTCAGCCCTTTCTTTCTCCACCTCTTATAGAATCTCCCCGTCAGTTGCATTCTAATTTGAAAATGACACATCCAGGTACTTAGAGGACAGTTGAATGAATGCATGAACAGATGCAAAGTAAGGTAATAAAAAGCACTTGAGGATTCACTGGTACATTTCCCCTGTTTTGGTGTGCCATGTAAAAAAACTAAATCTAACAAAAAAATTAATTGAAAATATGAATAATGAAGGACATTACTACAAGATATAAAGCCCGAAGTTGACATCAAAACACCCAAAATTATACTCATTGGTCTGAAAAATTTTATTTGCCTCATGCTGAAAAACAGAATAGAATTTTATAGCTGTGTTATGATTACACATGGTGTTTGGTCTATTATCTCAAAGAGAAGCCCTATAATTTATACCTCCTATCTTTAAAAAAGATGGTTTTTCAGCTCTCTTAATAGAACAGAAAAATGGTGTTTCAAAAGCCAATTTAGGCCAGAAGTTAGAGTTGTTTCATCAGCTCAATAATTAAGAAAGCTTGGATTTTGATTTTTTTTATAAAAAACAACTATAACAATAACACTTCACTTTTGGTATCTAGCCTATAGAAATATTGGCAAATGTACACAAGGTTATATGAACAAAGATGCCCACTGGATTTTTGTTTATATAAAGAAAATAAAAATATCATAAGCACCCAGCAATAGGAGAATGTTTATATAAAGCATAGCACACCAATACTATAGGATGTGTCAGTGGTTATATAAATCATAGCACATCAATACTACAGGACCATTTAAAAGAATGTAGCACATCTCTATACCCTCCCCTGGAAATAGTTCCAATCATACTGTTATGTTAAATAAAAATCAAGCCACAGACTAATACATACAGTATTCATTTATTTAACCCATATATATTAAGAGAGAACTAACTACAAGATAGCAATGAGGATTTAATGATATATAATTCATGTAAAGTTTACATAGAACACATCCAAGCACATATATTAAGTGCTTCAAAATGTTAGCTATTTTATTAGATAATCTTCTCATAAAATAATAAAGTAAGCAGAATAACTCCAAGAATAAGTTCCAGCCCCTTATGTAGGGCCAGCCCTGGTAAAATTGTGGACTTGGTCTTCATCATTTTCTTACCCCCTTAAAGACCTATTTCTCTTCAGACTTCTGGGGCCCTGTGCTACAGTACCCCCACTCCTTTATGCCACATTGCTCCATCTTCTCAGGATGCTTCTTGTGGCCCTTGTACAGACTTACCATCTTTGGGCAGAAGATAAAATATTTATCTATCCTCTGTCCCATCCCCATAAGATTCTTTTTTTTTTTTTTTTTTGCGGTACTAGGGATTGAACCCAGGGGCATTCTACCTCTAAGCTACAGCCCCAGCCCTATTTTGTTATTTTTTTATTTTGAAACAGGGTCTCACTAAGTTGTAGAGATCCTCACTAAGTAGCTGAGGCTAGCTGCGAACCCAGATCCTCTGGTCTCAGCCTCCCAAGTACTGGCATTAGAAGCATGCACCACCACGCCCGGCTTTCCAACCCCATAAGATTCTGACTGAATTACTGGCTAATCTGAAAATGCTAGCCTAACCAGATCTACCAACCTTTGCAAATGATCCTTGTTTTTCATAGAGCTGTCACCATTGAGCACTGTGTTTTGGAGACAGTCTCTTCTTAGGTCATCATTGCCCAATCTCTGCCATGCCATCTGGTTTTGAACACAGGGAGGATTGGCTTGGGAGCCCAAATCCACCACTTGTTCTTAGATTTGTGATCTCAGGCAAATTACTCATTTTTTTCCAACTTCAATTTCTTCATTAGAAAATTGAAAATAACATGTATTGTCCTATTTAGAGGCCATCGGAAAGAGTATTAAGAAAATAGCTGTAAAGCACTTAGTAGAGTGTCATGGCAGGGACCGTCGGTTGGAAAAGAATTAAGAGCTACAGACAGGTGTATTTAGGAAAGCAAGAAATAAACATCCAAGGGAGAATGTGGGCCATATGCAGAGCGTAAGAGACACATTGGGGGTCCGCAGTTCCTCTTTTATAGGAGACTTTCATGAAGGATGGGTAGGGAGAGGTATGTGAGGATGACATCAGTCTGGTACTTACATGATGATTCAGGGTATTTTGGTTATCTCCTGGGTCCTGATGGAGCATTCTAGGACTCTTATTTTGATTTCAAAGCAGCGGGGCTTGTGATCAGGACATGTCCTTGGGGTTGCAACATGGCAGGGGGGACTCATTGGGGTCTGTGGTCAGAACACTCATTCTGGGACTCCCTGAAGCCTCCCCTGGCCGCCTCCCAAGGTTAAGCAAGGCACCACACATAGTTTGGGCACATAGGGTACATAAAACAACTGATAGAGGAATGGCTGTCTAGATTAACGAGTGGATATCTAGACAATGAAGTTCATATTCACTCTCTCATTAATGTGTGTGGTGGTCTCCTCTTATTAATGTAGCTATGAGCTCCCAGAACACAGCACTCTGCCTTCTACATAACAACCTCCCCCCACTCCCCCCTGTAGCTAAGGTGACTTGGTTCCAAGAATTCCCAGGGAATCTTTCTTGTCCTTCTTGAAAGACTGTGGTCTAGACCATGCATCGGCTTTATGGTTTGGACAGTATAGGCCTGCAAAATAGAACAGAAGTTAAGTTTATGCTCCCTGGGGTCCAACAGACATCATTCTGCCACATCCTCCCTGCCTGATACTAAATTATATAGATTGACTAACTCCAACAAACTAGAATTTTCTAGTATGCATATGTGCCTAGTAAAAATCCTACCTCATAAGGATTGATTTCCCAGTACTTGGGAGGCTGAGACCGGAGGATCTGGGTTCGTGGCCAGCCTCAGCTACTTAGTGAGGTCCTCTGCAACTTTAGTGAGACCCTGTTTCAAAATAAAGAATAAAAAATAGAGCTGGGGGTGTAGCTCAGAGGTAGAATGCCCCTGAGTTCAATCCACAGTTCTGCAAAAAAAGAAAAAAGGATTGATTTGAGAATTAAATATGTTTTGAGTGTGTAAAAAAATGTAGTAGTGTGCCTGGCATATAAATTGCAGATCAGTGTTAACTGATGTTATCATCACCATCATCATCACCATCAACCTCTTCCTCTTCATCCAAATGCTAGAAAATCTAGCCCTAGTGCCTAGTGTACAGTTCCCATTGCTTCATGTGGGCAATTGCTTAATGAGCACCAACCACTCTGGGGACTGTGATTGGCACTTTATACTATAAAGATGAGTGAGTGTGTTCCTGTAATCGTGCTGCTCAGCAAATGATGGAGACAGACAGTGCGGTAAGCTAAGTGATAGGGGTGGTGTGCAGGGAGGAGATAGAAGGAAATCAGTAAATCTTCTGGGTAAATTGAATGGGCATAAATGTGCTCACTGGAAAGGTTGTTCCACCATTTCCATTTCCTTCCTGAGTATGAAGTGCATTTTTGCCCACGGCTGGGGAAAACTCTGCATCTTCACTATTAGCAAAGACTTCCTGGCAGGGTGTTCAGGCAGGGAAATGTCCCAGCACAACACAGGAAGAAGTGTTCTAGAGCAGCCCCTGTGGCTAAACTCTGAGCCCCTATGCTGGCTGTAGCTGCTTTGCCTGGATCTGGAGCAGGCCCTCATTCATTCATTCATTCATTCATTCACTCACTCACTCACTAATTCATTCATTCATTCATTCATTCATTCACAGAGTGAGCAGTCTCTACATCACTCATCAGAGTGGGTGGTTGGGCTACTACATAAACACATGTATGCCTAACATGTTCCATGTTCACAAACACTCAAAACCTAATGTCAACTACTTCCTTTTTAAAGGTTTGTATATCTTCTTTGTTTACATACTGTGATGCTATATACAGCCTTTCATGTGCGGAGAAGAGAGCACACAATTTGAGTCATTAAACTCAGACTTTCATCACAGCATGGACTCGGATGTCCCTGTAACTTTCGGGGCCATGCTTCTCTATATAAAAATGGAGGTGATGACACTAGACTTCCTCCCAGATCCATTTCAGGATCAAAAGAAGGAAGCACATTCCAAATTAAAGAGAACTATATACATTGAAGTCGATGTATACTTAAGTTGATGCTGCTACTAAGAAGAATACCTTTTAAATTTGTCACTGTTTCTTAAAGACTAGAAAGATCAATGAAAAAAATCAAAGGAGAAGAGGTTCTTGATTTGCCAGCTGCTTGTCAATATACACATTTAGAACCCACTGAAAAACATCTTGCACAGACTGAGATGCCCTAAATGTTCTGTGAGGATGTGCCCACAGTACCAGGGTGCAGGGAAGCACTTGCCAGCCAGTGACAGATATTGCAAAGAGGCCTCATCCGTGCAGTGAGGTAGCACTTTATTACAAATGCTAAGTCGGAATGTCAATTAAAGAGATTCTGAATGTCGTACTTTAACAAAGCAGGAGACCACTGGCTTCTGTTACCAGACAGGAGGACACCAATGGATAGCGATTCTGGTCTTTGAAGAAATTTAGAGAGAGGGATAAGAAAGGAAGACGTGAAAGGAGTGACAATATTAAGGAAAGAAACATCGATGACCAAGGAGCCAGAGCCAGAGCTCGATTCCAAGTGCATTTCCCTGTCTCTGCTCAGGCCAATGGATCTACATGCCATCACAAATACCCTGTATTCAGGTATATTACCATGTGGTTCTTACTAGGTCAGAAAATTGCTATAAAACTTGTGACTGTGTCAACCTTGGCATATTAATGTTTTGAGCATGGGAGGGTTCAAATTATTTGACATGTTCGTATTATTATAGTTAAATCTAATAATGAGATGAGATTTGCATTTGGGGAAATAAGAATCGTCAGAATCACATAGCTCTGGCTTTTAATTCCTCTGCAGTATTCACACGGGGACTATACTTTCTGTAAACTGCTCCTATCCAACAACAGCACAGGCGGGAAGAGAGCCTGGTGATTCCTGACCAATTTGGGGCACTTCTCTGGGAGACTTCTGCTCTGGAGTTCCCGTATAACCTTGGCTGAGACATTTTCAGAACTGTACTACAGCTTGAGTCTCCTCCTCCAGCCTCCTTCCTCCCCCTTCCTTTCACTGGTGTCAGACCAGCCTCCCAATGTGAAGGCTTTCCCTGCGGACTCTGACTCCCACTCCCCTTTATCCTTGACAGCTGTTGCCCCAATAAACCCATTGCACTTCTAAATCCACTTGGAGATTTGCTTCCTGGTGGATTTGAACTGATACACCTCCACAAAGATCTAGTGGGAAGAGTAAATGAGATCATTAGTGTAAGTGGATTCACAGCAAAAGCTCATTGGAAACTCATTGTTGGAAATTTCAGAACAAAGAATAGAGTCAGAGAAATCATATGACTTGATTTGAAGACTTACCCTAAAACTGCAGTAATTAAGTTGGTGTGGGTATTGGCGACGAGATATAGACATATAGATGAATGGAACAGAATAGAGAGTCCAGAAATAGGCCTATTCAGATATAGCCAATTGATTTTTGACAAAGGTGCAAAAGCAGTTCAATAGAGAACACATGATCTTTTCAACAGGTGGTGGTGGAACCACTGGATATACATAGGCAAAAAAATAAAGATAAGTAAAAAAAGAGAGAAAGAAACCTGATGGAACTTTATTTTTATACAAAGTGTCCAGTCAAGTCTTCCTGTCTGGGTCTGGTTAACCGAGGCCATCTGTCTTCTGCTTTATTAAAATACCACACTTAGAATCTCTCTAATCACTGTTCCCGGTTAGCATTTGTAATTAAGTGCTGCATCACTGCACAGTTGGGGCCTCTCTGCAGTGTCTGTCACTGGCTGACAATTGTTTCAATGCTTGCTTTGACCTGATTTTACAACTTATACAAAACTTAACATAAATCATAGACCTATATGTAAAGTCTAAATCTATGAAGCTTTTAAAAGGAAACAGGAGAAAATATTGTAACCTGGGGTTAGTTCTTAGACATGACACAAAAGTATGATTCATAAATGATGGCAATCAAGCCAGGAGTGGTGGTACATGCCTGTAATCCCAATACTTGGGAGGCTGAGACAGGAGGATCGCAGGTTTGAGGCCAGCCTCAACAATTTAGTGAGCCCCTGTTTCCAAATTAAAAAAAAAATAGGGCTGGAAGTGTAGCTTAGAGGTATAATTCCCCTGGGTTCAATCTCCAGCAACACACACACCCAGCAATTATAAATTAGACTTCACCAACACTTTTTGCCTATGAAAAACACTGTTAAGAGAATCAAAAGATAAGCTATAGACTGGGAGAAAATAATGACAAATCAAATATTCCATAAATGACTTATATCTAGTATATAAAAGAATCCTCAAAGTCAATGGTAAGAAAACAAACCAATTAAAAATGAGCAAAAGACTTGAACAGATACTTTACTAACAGCACAATTCACAATAGCCAAATTATGGAACCAACCTAGGTGTCCATCAACAGATGAATGGATTACAAAATTATGGGATATCCATACAATGTACTTCTACTCATCAATAAAGAAGAACAAATTATGTCATTTGCAAGAAAATGGAAGGACCTGAAAAACATTATGTTAAGTGAGATTAGCCAGTCACAGAAAGTGAAGGGTCATATGTTTTCTCTCATATGAGGAAGCTAGGGAGTAACTGGGATACCAGAGGGACTCCAGATAATGGAGGAGAAACCTCAGTGGAGCCAGGGAGGTGGTCTAGAGGAAGGGGAGGGAGAAGAGTGAGGTTCATTGAAGGAATTACTACCATCGGCTATGTGCACATATGTGAATATACTAATGTCAATCTCAGTACTCTGTATGGGGAAGGGAGGAGATGGGGAGGGGGGCCACCAAAAACTATGTGTATGTATGTCACTGTCAACATGATTTACATTATGATGTGAGCCTATAATGCACCAACAAAAGCATATAAAAAAAAGAAAATATAATGATGGCAAATAAGCACATGAAAAGATGTTCAACATCATTAGTCATTAGGGAAACACAAATTGAAATCAGAATGAGAAACCACTATACACCAAGTAGAATGGTAAAAATGAAAAATACTGATAATATCGAGTGCTGGTAAGGATGCAAAGCAACTGTAATGCTCATGTAGCTGATGGGAGCACAAAACATAGCCACTGTGGTGCTTTCATATAAAGTTAAGTATAGACTTGCCATATGACTTAGCCATCCCATTCCTGAGTATTTACCCTAGAGAAGTGTTTTGTTTTTTTTTTTTTTTTTGCGGTACCGGGGATTGAACCCAGGGGCGTTCTACCTCCACGCTACGCCCCCGGCCCTATTTTTTTATTCTTTATTTTGA